>BGZK01001371.1:0-164401 GCA_005406025.1 Eumeta japonica
TCGATCTAGATAATGTCTAGAAAAATGTATTGAAAGCTTTTATTAGCCCCTAAAATAAATTCAAAAGTTATAAATAATTCAAAATGAAAAAAGATACTTTTTTTCAACGGTGTCTCGTGAACTATTAATATTTCAGAAATTTGAAAGAAAGATCCTCAAAGAGGAGGAAACTTCCTATAAAAACCGTTAACTCTCGGAACTCTACCTTCATTATTTATAATTTTAATTTAACGCTGAAAATGGGGCTCCGCGCGACTTTTTAAGGTAGCGCGCGCGGAGTCAAAATCGAGTACGTCACACTAAATAATTTTTTGAGGTATTAAATATTGATTTAAAAATTTGAATAAATTTGAATTCAGGACACTTCAAAGAATTTATTCTCTTTTGAAACTTAACTAAAAGTTAATTTTATTATTAGCTAGACTCATTAATTAACAAAATTTTCTCCAACTTTCGTCTTTGTACAAAAAAAATGTTTTAATAATTATTTTAGGAAGCTCTTTTCATAAAGATGTTTAACAAGATCACGTCATAAAAGATTAAAAATTTCAATACTTTGTTAATAACAAATTTTTGACATATTTTTTGCCATTTGTTAATATTTTATTTAACAAACTGCTGTTTCATTTACGTGATCACCTCGACAAGGACAGGGTAAGAGGGGTGGAGGGGGGGGGTACAAACCTTATAATTTATTTAACGTAATTTATGGATTCTGCGACAGTTGGGTAAAAATAACGACTTCAATTAACAATGTCAGGATGTATTACATATAACATTTTATCGGCGAGGTTGCCAATATTCGACTAAAACAGAGACAAGGTCGAGACCTTGGTGACGGTTTGGCAATGAACAGAAGGAAGGCATATATAGGTGTTAATGTCGATTAACTTGTATAAATATTTAAAGACGTCATATAGTGATGAGAATAAGAGTGGGTTCAAATGTGTAGTAGAATGTCTATAAATTGTATAGATTCAAAAACACATGAATATTAAATTATAAAGTTACTGCAGCAATTACTATCTAATGATATATTAGTAGATTTAAAAGATTTTAGTTTGTACAGGTAAAACAGGTAGACGTCATAATAGCGTATAACGGGAAGACGTCAAAATTGTTATAGGATGTAAATATACATATTTAGATATAAGAAAGTTTGTATATATGAAATCGATAAACTCAGAAACTATTTAACCAATCATTATGAATATTAGTATGTACATGTATTTGATATTTGACACAACTCGCCACATCGGTAGCGCTGCGATGTACCGACTTCCGTATCGCTCAACCGATACATGTACGTACCAATTTTCATAATAAACGGTCAAATCCTTTTATATATTTATATACATAAATTTCGAGATTAGCATTTACTCCTGGCTTCGTCTACATCGGAATTGTGACTGGTAGCGAAATCGGGATTGAAAGCGGGATAGGGCAGAGAATTGAGAACGGGACGAGAATAGAATCTGATCGGAACTGAATCGCAAGCTGGACCGGGATCGAAACAGAGACGGAACTGGGGTCGAAAACGGACGTGGAATCGGGATTACAATCAAATGTGTGACCGGCTGCGGAATCGGAAGCGATACGGGCATTCAGTTAGAAATCAATCGACACAAAAGATGAAGGAATTCATTATACGTCCATGCTGGCGCAGCTACGGGCATTTGTTATACGGGCAAGAACGAACAAAAAAGGGTAGAACAATGTCTGCCGGGTCAGGTAGTTTAGGTATATAAATGCGTAAAAAATCTGAGAGTAAGACTCGCTTTAACACATGCTACAAAACGAGTTTTATTACGATTACTTGCTTAAATAAAAGCGAATATCATGTGTCGTGATTATCATTTTAATACCACGATTAATTGGGTATAAATTTGTTTTATTAAATTCCATTGTTCTAATAAAACAGATTTAATCTGTATTATAAACACAAAAATCTTATAACTTTTTGGTGATAAGTAAATGTAAGAAGTATTCGTTACTATAACTGGGTTTTAGGGGTATATAATCATTATTTGTAATTTACGTAACAATTTTTCGTTATTTTTGTTGTTTAGACAAATAATGTATGCTGGCAGAGCAATGTTCTTTGATTCAATGTATTCTGCTATGTTAAAGATTAGCCCGAACAGATAAATAGTAATTTAATTTACATAAACTTTGGTCGTATGTATGTCGGATTGTTTGTTTACTGATACCGAAACAAATCCTAAAAAGTTCAAGAATTTTTATATGCATTCATTCATGGTACAATCAAATTACAAAAAACTGGTAATAATAACAATTTTGTTAAGGCACATCATCAGACTTTTTTATAAACACGGAAAAAGTGCACAAACCTTTGTCAAGGACGTGCTTGTTAATGATATTATTGTCCCTTCTTTTTTCATTACAAATGTCATAAGAAAAACTAGTCCAAGTGGAAATGAGTGCGTAGTTATTTTATTACTCTCTGTATGGTATCATCCTTATTTTATGGGTCACTTACTGCGTTTTGAAATTTGTCAGTTTGCAAACGTCGCTTAGCAACAAGAAATGCCAAACAGCACGCACTGTAAAAAATATGATGTGTCTCTTATGAGCTAGTTAATTTTGAATTAAAAATGAAGTCGGTTGCGAATACGATATTATTCGACGTGTCGAAGAATGAGATGTTCAAAATAAACGAAAATTATAAACTGCTTCATAGAAAACTGAAAACCGCCTACAAAGTATTAATGTGAGTACAACCTCATAAACAAGGCATAGCGGTGTATGTGGTTATTCATTAATTATGTAGATCAATTTGTAGCACTTTTTATCCCAAATATAAGAAAAATAAAAATTTCCACCCTCTTCTGCCACCCTTTTCAACTTTAATCTTACGTAATGTAACTTATCTACAAAGTGAAAACGACTTGTATTGATTTATTTATTTTTTATTTACTTTATTAAGATATAGTTCATATGATAAAATATAAAAAAAAATAGTAGGGATATTCCTAAACGTCTTAAAAGATAGCGCTGATTGCTGAAAAGTA
The DNA here is from genome assembly GCA_005406025.1 of Eumeta japonica. Lineage (NCBI taxonomy): Eukaryota > Metazoa > Arthropoda > Insecta > Lepidoptera > Psychidae > Eumeta > Eumeta japonica. The sequence goes on from BGZK01001371.1 coordinate 3,033, forward strand.
AGTATTCACCTAGGTCAGCAACAGTTACCATACACTTAAGCAATTAAGTTATCTGACCTTAATATGTTAACATTTTGAGCAATATACATCTATTATTGTATTATGTCATTATTATAATTAAACGAACACGTTTTTGTGGTAATGACAAATTTTGGATAAAAATCGTATCAGTATTTTACTATAACATTTTGATCAGTCCATGGATTCAACAACGACTCAGCAAGTGAATCATCCACTGGAATATTTCCATTATAAGTCGGTTCCAGTGCCTCATTTATGATTATAACGTCGTCGACGTTCACCCATTAAAGTCACGTGTTCTATGTAAACCACGATAGATGAAATCATGTGAGCATTACGAAAAATATTACGAGCCATTATCCATACATAGAGTTGAAGTACAATTGTTTTTAACGCACATTGCTGTATGAGGTGTCATTCTATAGGTATTTAAAAAGAAAATCATTTTGAACAAAATGTGTTTACAAGTTTTTTGGATGTAAATTTTCAATTGTCATTAATAACAATCTAATCACAGGCCCACATAGACGCGTATGTGTATTTTGATAGAAATGGTATTTTCTGTTCAAACATAATATTTGTGTCCGTGTTAATTTGGTTTAAATTATTTTTTAATGATGCGATCTTGTTAGATGTACTCTTAGTTTACGACGTTTCGTTTGTTGGTGTGGAACACTGGATATAAGAATCTCCTATCTTCAGTTTGCCTTATTTTTTTCAAATTAACTGTTAAAATTTGAAGTTAAAGTTAAAATTATAAATAACTAAATCCTATCTATTGTTTTGTTTTTGCAAACTATCGTTTGTGGATGAAAATTAAAAACAAGTCACCCCCACATCTACCGTCTATCGCAGATCTAATAGACGGTAGATGCAGGCGGCGAGTATCGATATCGCGCAACTGACAGATTAGATTCGAGGTATGGCTTGAAGCCAAGAAAGAGATCGAGGTCGAGATCGGGACCCACTGTGGGAACTTGGAGTGGAAGCGGGATCAAATTCGGAAGTTTTTAATTTCTATTAAAAACCGAAAACTATGTTAATAGTAAGTTGTCCTTGTATTTGCTTATTTTTTTTATCGTAGCCAAATATCGGAATTACATTAATGTAGACTAAAAAACAACTCATAATTACTGTCATCAACTTATTCTGTGATTCTATAAAAAATAGAAATAAAGCTAAAGAAAACTTTTTTTTAATATCTTCAATAACAGACGCGGATACAGGAGCGCAATGCGTCTAATTAGCCCATTGTGCCCTGCAGCCCTGTATATACCTGGACCTGCCTAGAACTGCCGAATTACTTAATTTTGACCAATATTTTTCTAATACTGCGAATAACAATTTCAAATGTTCGACAAAAATATCACTAGTTCAAAGGCTCATTACGCTCTTCTACAAGGAAAAAGGCTACGGCAAGTTTGTAAATATTAACGTTTTATGAGTGTACTCAGAATTGTTGGTAAACTGTACGCGAATTTTGTAATTGATTAGGTCGTGGATGAATTTACAAGCAAAATATGGCGTGTACAACAGACTTTCAAAATGGGATAGAATTTATGGACCAAAAGCCAATTGCGCCAAGAGATACGGCGGATTGCACCAAAAGTGAAAGCGTAATTCGTCAGATTTGACAGATAATGCGTGGACAATTTGACAAATTTCATGGATAACGGTAACGAATTACATTTGATGCAATCTGCCGTAAGTTTTTTCTTTATGAAACATGACAGGGAAGTTTTTGAGCACAGGCCAAAATATTTTCTACACTTACGTTGATATGTAGAAACTTTTGATAAAATAAAGAATCTGTGGAAGGTACTATCCATGTGTATAGTGTGAGTGGCAGACCGACAAAGATACTAGGATCTCTATACAGAGATTCCGGTGGCTGGATAAAAATAAACGGGACATTATTGACTGACATTTTGACAGTTTGACATCCTTAAAGAGGTCAAACAGCGACATGTAGCATCGCCGTGACTATTCAATCTAATTCTAGTCAGTTGCCTATGTGATTTGAAAGATTATAAATAAAAACCAACGAAACCCTTGCTCTTTAGATAGAAGTGTTCCCTTTTACAATGATTATTACAAATTACTCTATATTTTGTAGGTATGCACGTTACTTTCTGTTTTTCTTTACAAACTAAGTCAACCTAATTTTTTTCTTATTTTACCCCGGGGAAATCGAATAGTGTTGTTAGTAAAATTCTCTCGAAATAAGAGTTTAGGAAAAATAAATCAAACCTTTAATTTTTAATTATGTTAAAGTGAACTACTCCAATATTTCATTTCTATATGCCAAGTAATTAGCATTAGTAGGTACAAAATTAACATTATTTAATCTGAGTTTGCAAATGAAAGACATTATCAATTTGCTGAAAATGTTATTATCTAAATGTGAAATGTGATTCTATCTTCCTTTTTATTTTTTTTTGACAACATTTTCTACAAGAATTAACACGCTGGTATTTAGAACAAGTGGCCAAAACAAATGTACACTCGCGATCAACTGGTTGGTCCTTTAAGTTTAATATAAACAGATGTAATGTTTAAGATCGAAACGTCGTCGGGTAGGGACCACTAAGTGTTCATTAAAACTTAGACTCAACAATCAGGCACTGATGTTTTGATATTTGCATATGATGCCTAGGTAGATTATTATTTGTATTTATAATTCATACTTTATCATTTTTAGTTGTGTTCTGTCATTATATTTATCAACTTAGCGGTAAGATAAAGAGATAATAATAACAAAATAAAGAAATTCATCGGCAACTACAAAGGGATGATAGGAAATAGCTCAATAGATTTTTTTCGACTTCTAGCTAAAAACATTCGTTCAAGTCATCTTTCAAACAAAAAAAATACTAAATCGAAATCGATTCAGCCGTTTGGGACCTACGATACCACAGACAGACATTCAGATACACATCACACATAGATACCAATACACATAGACACACACTACACACATAGACACAGTACACACATCAAACTTATAACACGCCCCTGTTTATGTCGGAGGTCAAACATAAGTGAAACAGAGTTTGTCCAAAGTTTGGCCTTTAACAAACAAATTGAATTTGGTTTTAATATAGAAAATATAAAATTGGTCCTTGATTAAACAGTTGCAATACTCGTATTTATATCGTAACAACATAATACATTTTTTTGTAGCAATAGAGAAGAAATATCTTCCAATATAGTCCAAGACGTCAAGATAGTCGTGATACCAGGGCCGCAGAACGTATTCACAGATCAGGAATTGGCATGTCTGAAAGGCGTCATAGAGCGAGGAGACTCGATCTTAGTTGCACTCTCAGACGGGGGCGAGGAACGGATGAACACAAACATCAATTTCTTGTTGGAAGAGTATGGAATTATCGTCAATAACGGTTAGTAATTTAATGCCACTCATTCATCAAATATTTGAGTACTTTTTCACCAAAAATCATACATATATCACTAAAAATCAATTTTTGAATAATAATAAATGAAATATAATCCCATAAAATAATACTATATTTGAAAATATTATACTCACAAACTACTTTCAGCAAATATGAGGGGCGTTCAACAAAAAGTGAGAATGAGTGCGTTGCCAGTAACTTTTATTAAATGTTATTTTATTTTTCGACGTAGTTGCCCTTTAGCATAATATACTTGGTATATCGTTTTTCTAAGCTTCATATTCCTTACTTAAAAAACTTTTCATCCTGAGCATTTAAAAATTCCTGTACTTCAGCAACTACAGCTTCATCACCTTCGAATCTCTGTCCTTTCAGATACTCCTTACACCTTAGAAACAGATAGAAGAGTGAATACGGGGAATGCTTAAATATTTTGAAGCTAGCATCTTTAATCGAACAATTATTGATAATTTACCTAGCCATCTCTTTCGGATTTTGTTAAGCATTTTTTTTTATTGATTCTGCATACAAAGAGCCCGTGACAGTAGCTCCATGGTCGAGTTATTCTATCATGACCGTCCCTTTATTAACCCAAAAAATAGAGTTCATGATCTTTCCGGCAGAACGACTCGCCTTAAATTTGTTAGGGGTCGGAGATGATGGTTTTATACAAGTGAAAGACTGTAATTTTATTTCTGGATCGTAATAATTAAACCACGCTTCATCCATGGTTGTAAATCATACCAAAAAGCTATCGGGATCTTGTCGTAACAGTTCCAAAGAAGCTCGAGAAAAGTTCAGCCTAGTTTGTTTTGTTTGCATCGGTAAGCATTCTGGTGAATCACCGCGCGAATATTTTTTTCATCTCCAAAAGTTCGTGTGTAATGCTATTCACACTACCAATCAAAATCTTTATTCCTTCAGCTTTATAGCGTACTGTGAACGACGATCTGCTAAAAGAAGTTTTTCGATTTTTTTTGCTATTTCTTCCGTCACTACCTTTGTTGGGCACCCGAACGATGGTCATCTTTGGTGGATGTTTTTCATGTATAAATTCAAGCACCAACGGGCAACTACAAATACAGAATACAGTGTAGCATTTGTTTCTAAAATGTCGTGTAAATATTAATTAACTCGTTCTGTAGTGAAATTTTTCAAGCACAGATACTTAATGGACCGTGTGCAATTCAATTTTTTCCATTTTCAACAACACGCTATGACAGACTGCAAACAAAAGACTTTCATTTCAAAACAAAATATATTCAAATTATTTCCTTCTTAAAATCTAATCAATATTTCAGCTTTACCAGCCAGTGTTTACTTTTTTTCGATCTAAAGAGTTTGTACCTCATTCTCACTTTATAGTGAACGTCCCTCATATCAAATCTTAAATACTTACTTCAGATACTTCAGTCGACTAATCTGAAAAGCATGTTATCGAGCCCTAACAGTAATTTTATCTAAAATCAAATGCGAGTTGGTATCGCGTGAAGAGGGTTCCGTGAGAGTGAATATGATATCTGCCATGTAGTACTTTTATAATACCTAAAACAACTGCAAATGTAAATTTGTACGCACAATATTGAAATATTTACCATGTCATTTTAAAATCACAAACTTCTTATGCATTTTTACAATGTCTAAGTAAAGAATTATTTTCTGTATTTTTTTCAAAATTTTAGGTTCAATAGTGTCTGAAAAACATGAAATGGTCCGCTTTCATCTATTTACATAAATCTATTTATTTTAAAATTTTACTATCTATATTATAATTTAAGAATAAATAAATATATATATATATATTAAATCCCCGCCGCGTCTGTCTGTCCGTATGTTCACGATTATCTCAAAAACTACTGAACGGATTTTCGTGAGCTTTCATTTACCGACAGAGTGGTTCCAGAGGAAGGTTTAAGTGAATAATTTCTTAAGGTTTTGTGTAAATTTGTTGAAATATGACGATAATTGTTGAGGGTGTCAGAAAAAGTCATGCCATCTGGGAGCTTCAATCTAAAACGCTGCCTAATCCATTGGAGAAATAACAAAACATGGTGTGGTAGGATTGTTTCTCTTTTATAGGTCTATAAAAAAGTCCGCGATGGCATATGTCTATCTTTTCAAGATAACTTACTATAACCATTCTACCTTTTAACAAATGATCACATGTAATTATTTTGAAAAATTTTCCTTATTTCCACAGCTTTAATATTTTTAAAATTGCATCATCTACATAGAGTACATGCCTTGCACTCAAATCCTATAGATACAAACTCATTTTTTGCTTCGGTTAGTCCTTGGTGTAAGTTGGTGTTAAATTAGGTAACTATTTCCAGCTCATATCTGTTTCCAATAGCGCTAGGCATAAACAATACGTCATCAATTCTCTGTGTAGATATTTTAAAACTTAAAAAATTGAAAAAAAAATAACGTTTTTAATCGAGGCCCAACAGGAAAGTTTAAAGCATATCTTAAGCAAAACTTAACTAATAGTTCTAAATATAATAAACAGATGCTCCCTAAAAGTGTTTACGAGATGAATCAATAAGAAACTTTGAGAGTCCTCAATCGGAATAGATCTGTTCTTTCTTTTTTATTTAAAAAAAAAGCAAAAAAAAACATCCATCGACCATGACTGTTGACATATCCTTTCCAGATTGCGTGGTCCGTGCGAAATACCACAAGTTCTACCATCCGAAGGAGTGTCACATATCGCACGGCCTGCTGAACAGGGCGCTGACGAAGGCCATCATGAAGATGCCCAACTACACCAGCGAAGCTATCGACTACCTGTAAGGTTTCAATTCCGGTTCAGATTTCGGTCTCATTCTGAATTCTAATCCCGGGGTCTTATTACGTAAAAGTAGAAATCGATTGCGATTCCGGAATCGATTTGCGAGTCAAAATTGTTAAATAAAAAAAAAGTTATTCTTATACGCAATTTCGAGTGTTCAAAACCTTGCACACTTATCGAGGACCGATGACTGCACAATAATATGGTATAATTGAACTGATCTGATGATGGAGCCAGAAGGTAGGCACAGGAATTCTGAAGCTTGTTAGAGTTGCCTTGAGATGTATTCTCACCATGAGTGATTTTCAGGGTTCAGTGATGGAGCCGGAAGCACTAGTACTCCATAATAGAACAACGTAACCTAGTCGTATGTGTTTTTAATATAATTTTTTAAGTGCATTTTGGCCATAATTGGCTTTCAGGGTCTGATGATGGAGCTTCCAAACTTCCAGCCCCGTTATCAGACCCTGAAAGTCAATCATGGTCAAAGTGTATTCCACAACAATATTAAAAAGTCCAAGCACGGTTGGCTGCGTTGTTTCATTGTGGAATACGAGCGTCTACCTTTCGGCTCCATCATCAAACCCTGGAGACCAATCACGATTAAAGTGCATTCCAAAACAATTTCAACAACCGCGAACACCGCTCGGATACGTTGTTCTATTATAGAGTACTAGTGTCTACCTTCCGGCCACATCATCAGACCCTGAAAATAGTTCATGGTCAAAATACATCTCAAGACGATTTCTACAAGACTAAACACGGCTAAGGTACGTTGTTTCATTATGGAGTTCCTGTGTTTATCATCTGACTCCATCATCAGATCAGTCCAATTATACCATATTATTGTAATGTCATAGGTCCTCGATAAATGTACAAAGATTTTATTTAATCTAACGATTTACATAAAGAAAATAATTATTCACTTTATATGAAATACGAATGACGGAAAATCGATTGTAAATCGCTTGAGAATCGCTATAGACCAGTCTTCGGTTTGAGAGCGTAATTTTCGAATAATTGCGAAATCGCGATCCCAAACGGTTTTGAATTCAAATATTGCTATTATGCTATTAAATTTCACTATGATAATTTAGTGATTTCATTGTAGAGGCAACACTTTTAATAGAAAGACAATTAACATTTCGAAATATCAACTTGGGAATTACTAAAATAATTTTAAAATCATGCGAAATAAGAAATCAATTTCTTTTAGATAATAAGGCCGCTGATCACGCTCTCGATTCGTTATATCAAATATATCATTCGTCTCGATGTCTATAGGCCTTGAAATATAAAATAATCTGACTCCGAAACTAATAACAAACTTATACTGATTTCCACCCTCCGTTTCACGTGTTTAGGGGTTGGATTTCCAAAACCACTTTGTTTCAAACAAAGACTCCAATAAGCATTTTATATAACCCTAACGTATATGTAACACATATTCTATAGTAAAATATAGATATTCTATTGTATACGGTGTTATTTCGCGGAAATTCATTATTAAACACTTGCCTGCAACATGCACTAACATGCAGCATGCAACCCACCGCTGACGTTCTGTTCTTCTAATGCGAATCCTCATCCAACGAATTGAACATCGATTCAAGAGGATTGAAAGATATGGAACACCCAAGCAAGTGTTAATATTTTCTTTATTTAATCCGGTAAATACTTAAATTGCTATTTCTACGTAAGTTTCATGCCAACTAAGCATATCCTCAGGAACATAGACAGTCATATCCACCAGGATGTTAGGAGTATTAAACTAGCGACGGATGCGCTTCCAGCCACCACATATGATGCTCGTCATACGTCAAATTTGACAAAAGCCCCCCCTCCACCAGCAGTTACAGACAATCACCGATAGACATGCTTGTCGGTTGGACATTACAATAGGGATGTTGACTGTATTCAAATAAAAACGTAATTTGAATAGAAAGTGGTAGTTTCTATGATGGAGACACTGAAAATCACAATATTTTTTCTGATTTTAATGCGATTTCATTAATATTTTACGAATTAAATGTAATTAAATCACTCTCAAGTCACGTAATAACGAACACCGATAAGAGCGTATGACGTCACTTGCTCATAAACATCGTTTACGCTGTTAATAATAGGCTTTATTGCTTGGACACAATAATTTTGTAATTTTTTAATAATTTCCTCAAAATTCGCTTTGAAAACTATTGAAAGTTGCTTTTATATCATGGAAAGTGGATTTGTTAATGCAAATAGTTCAAATTTGCCGTAAATTGATTGTTTTACAGTGGTAACTTTCTTCGTAACAAATAGTAACTTCTGTTCTGATGAATTCACAAATGTGAAGACCTCCGTATAAGTAATATACCAATATTTATTTCTGCAACCAAATTATAAATTACAGTAATTTCAGGTATTTGTAAGGTCAAAAGATTAAACTATTTTTGATTGCGTCGCTACAAAGTGCATGATTCCTGCCGGCAAGTTGACACAACATTTTCCTGCTATTTGCCGCATGTGAAACATAAATTAATAGTTTTTCAGGTGTTCTGAATGTATTACTTGTACATTGAGGCACCACACAACACTTACAAAACTCAGAATTCATATTATACAGCAAAAAATACAGAAAAAACTTTAAATCACCTCATAAGTTTGCCCGTGTTGAGAACATTTGACGTCACAGCGGTCACGTGACAAGGTATTGACGTTTTATAGCGGAATTTGAAAAGGAATTTAAAAACATGATTTTTAAAGCTTTTGAACAGTTTAAAAAAATAATATTTGGGGCTATATAAGGTACTTATTCGTAATTTTAAACACTTTCCCAAAAATAGTCAACATCCCCATTATAAGAAATAAAAAAAGTGTGTGTGTATTAGTGTACACACGTAAGAAATGAACCTTCTTTATGACATCATTTTTCGATAAATGATTTACTATTTACAACTTCACAGAAATTGGTTGAATAAAGCTAAATTAGATAAAGTTTATGCAAAAGGCTTTTATTATCATAGACATGGATACAAAAATAATACAATTATTTCACCTTTCTGCTACTAAGATTATAGCATTTCATTAATTATAATAGAATTATTACTATTATTGTTATCGTTATTATATATTTTGTAATTAATGGCTTAACTCACTGATATTTACAATCAAAACTAAGGTTAACCTGAAATAACCTTAAAAATGTAACTACTCAAAACGGGCCGCAAAATACATTGGAGACCTTTACCAATCCCTACTCCGCTGGAGAAAGTATACTTTGAATCACGCGTGGTAGGGATAAGAAAAAGATGGCGCGTAAAGGAAAAATGTGACGCGTAACGAAAAAATGTTACACTAAATTTTTTTCCAACCCCGATAAAAAAGTTTCACTTCAATAATAAACATGAATTCAAAATGTATAGAAAACCTATCTGCACAAATAATACAATACGATTTTCTTTTTGTCATCCATATGCAACATAAATTGGCAGCACACAAATATATGATCCATGGGTTATTTACTATACGTCTCAATAGTCAAAGTTACTACCTAGAGTTGAACACTATTTAAAATCGGCTTTAATCGAGGAAAAAAAACCGTCAATTATTCTATTGCCAGATTCACGTCAAATTGGAGATCACAACCCAAATACAAGTATGAGATGACAGGCCGTCCATATGATCACATGAGGAGCACCGTTTTATCTTCCGTTAACTGGGCGGTTAGAGTATTACAGGGCAGACGTTGCACTCTTTAATTTACTCGATACTTTATTCCTCGAATAAAGCTACTCGTAGGTTATGGAATGCAATGGGTTAACTAAAGTATCCCTTACTTGAGAGATTACCCGGCGGTGGTGGGACCGTCCCTAAGAATGGTTTTAAAAGGTTTTTTTTTTTTAATTTTTCAAATGGTAGAATATTTGGTACTGTTTTTATTACTTCCATTTTGTTGCGACTGAGTTGCGAATTCGGCAACTTTCAAATCTTTCGTTCACGGTAAAATTGGATTATAAATCGCGAGCAGAGAGGAGCCGGCGACCCCGAGCTTCGTGTACCCGTACGGCGCGACGCTGTCGGTGCGGCGCGGCGCCGCCTCGCTGCTGTCGTCCGGTGACGCGTGCTACCCGCCCAAGAGGCCGCTCGCCGCGCTCTACTCCGCCACGCAGCACACCGGTAATGCCTCAATTCGCACGTTTGTGTGTCAAGCTTTTCTCACTCCATTGCCGAGGTCACATTCTCGTAATGTTTTAATTTTACATCGAGGTACTTGATTCTTATGTTTTGCTGGACCTGTACGGATGGGGAGTCACCAGTGATCGTTGCTATAGCATTATTTACGATAAATTACGTTACACCATCAAGAAGATCAACGTCAGGAACCTAAGGCTTAGCGTGAGCTCCGAAGGACAGAACAAATGGTTTAATTGTATTAAAGTTAATATCTCATCGGTCAATTTGCTCATAGACAGGAACCGAATCCAGTATCTTTCGGTTTGAAGGCAACTCCCTTGACCAATAAGCCATTTCTTCTCATTGACATTTTATATATTGAGATATATGTTGAAAACATTCTATTCCAAACAAGGAAAATCATCGTTGAAGTGGCACTTCTTAGACGGCGATTCGATAATCGATAATTGGACGAGAATTGAGAGTAAAATTTCAAGGACGCGTCACGTTAAGGCACAATTTCGTTACACGAGAGAGAAGAAAAATATAAAGCAGGGAGGAGAAAGGGAGCTATACATGCCGACGCCATGAAGGCGGAGCAAAAAAAGCGACGTATACGCAACAATTCAAAGCGATAAAATAAAACAGTGTTGTGAGCACGCTTGCGTAGACGTACGCATCAGACACTGTATGTAAACAGCCGATAATATTTATTATCGTGTTTTGTGATTGTTTTATTCTCGTTATACTCTTGTATCGAATAATTTATTGAGTATGAACTATACTTTTTAAATAAATTTCATTTTTTTAATAAATAAAGTACTTAAGCAATATTATCAATTTCTCCGAATTTATTCCTTTAATGCTTGCAGTGTATAAATATGTAAATAACTATCATAACTCAAACACAACTAATCACTGGAAGCGTAGCCTGTAACTAAAATTTTATGTTTCAAATACCGCCTCTATGATATATGTAAGTTCGATAACTACTTGCTTTTTTTTCTTCAGTCAATTTTATTCTCATTTATTCGTGTTAAGCCGAATTATAGGTGAAAATATGCAGACAATTTGACAAATAAATTGTGGTATCATACTTACTAGATGAATCACTGAGAATTTCTTGAAACTAGACAGCCTTCATCGCTCGTAGATTTAACACATGTTGGAGAAGAAAAGTCCTCGAATGCCGACCATAGATTGCAGGATGTTGCAGAATACATCTTCTTTAGATGGACTTACGATCTGGCAAAGATTATAATCTTCAGAGGAAACCTGAAACGATGCCGTAAAATCGTAGAGATAAAACCCTAACCGGAGACGTTGAATTAGTTAACCATGTAGCCATCTTGATTTGTCTTTGCTATAAGCCTTTACGACGCTTTGAACGTCCCCAGATTTAAAGCCTCCTAGGGGAGGAGGTTTTATAAAATTTTGATGTCAGTTCCAAATTGATTGCCCTTGTTTCCTAATGGAAACGAGGGCAATATGTTTTATATAATTATAAAACATCACTTTATTTGAATCTTAGTGCATAACATGAAAGTCTCTGTGAATTCAATGAGACGGTGGTCTTCGAGAAAACCTTTGATTGCTACGTAAAGGTAAACTCCTGGTGATCGGTTCGGGGCACTTCTTCGCGGATCAGTACCTGGAGTGCGAATGCAACGACCTCATCCGGGAGCTGTTCTTCGACCTTCTGGGAGGGCTTACCGAAGTGAGACTGAACCAACTGGATGTCGAGGATCCTGACGTAAGTTGTTCATTTTGTCGACAGAAATCCACCAGATACGAGTACTCCTTTGAATCGTTAGTGTGTATACACCTCTTTCACGTGTAACAATTGTCGTTCAATATCATTTTTTTTTTGTATTCAACGCATCACGGCCTTTTATTTACTTTAAGAATTCATTTTCCTACTGGTTTAATGCTTTAGTTTTCCCGCTAGAGGATTATGATTTTGTATTATTGGGTTATAGTTGCAATAACTAAATAGCATTATTCTTTTTTTAGTTTCGTAACAAAAATGAAATGCATATTATGAGCCATAAACTTTTGGATTTTCCCATTTTTTTTTCTATTTCATCATAATTTAGTGGAATTGTGCGTTCTATAACACAGCTGATTGATTTATTTTACTATATACCACTTCAGTTGATTAAAAATAAACGTGGCAGGAATTTGTTTTTAATCACCGCCCGTTGATACCAAAATAAATGTTTCTCGTAAAATAAAGACATCAATGGAACTTTTGGATAATGTGCAGAGACTTTAATACCAATACTCATGGAAAAGTTCTGTATTATTTGTATCAAACAAATATGCTTACTACAAGTCGAATGAAGGATTCTATCCAGGCATGGTAGTACAAAAAATAAAGCAAACTGCTGTTTAAAAAACAAAAAAAAATGTAAAAACATCATATTCGCGCCGTACTTAGTTGAATCGAGTAAAGAAAGTCACGAACTAAGTGCCACATTCAAGATGATCAAGCATTATGTCACTCGCCCGCGAATATTTTTGGAGCACTTTCGAAATACACTTATGTCAGAATTCCAGAACAGTCACAGCTTGCCAACGCTCTGTCGGCAGATCAACGAGTACCGGCCGCTGGGCGACCTGACGTACCTGAGCCGGGTGCCTCTGCCGCTGCCGGCCAGCGCGCCCCCGCCGCGGCTGACCGGCCTGCACCCCCACGCGCTGTTCCACTGGAACCTCTTCTCGCTCAATCTTGCTACGTGTCAGTCTAAATGTATCGATGCATTATAAAAACTTATCACAACCCAATGGAAATTCTGCTCTATTTTGCTTGTTTGTACATAGAATCTGATTAGGTGAAAATCTCGTCAAAGAATTAGACAGGGAAACTTAATATTTTAATATTTTTGTCTTACAGTACCTGAAGTACTAGGACTGTACGATGCGCTTGGAATTAAACACGAACCTTTGCGATTGATCGCCCCCCAGTTCGAAACACCGTTTCCGCCTCTGCAGCTGGCGGTACGTGTTCGTGTATTTTAATAGAATACATGTTCAATGTATCGATGAGTGTAAATCAACCGTCGATGCGTTTTCAGGTGTTCCCGCCGTCGTTTCGCGAGCTGCCGCCGCCGCCCCTGGAGCTGTTCGAACTGGACGAGGCGCTGAGCTCGGAGCGCGCCCAGCTCGCTCGGCTGGCCAACAAGTGCCTCGCGCCGCACCACGGACGCGGTGGGTTATATTCGCTTCGATCCTACTGTTAGATCTCACAACGCTATCGATAGGTTATAAAACATTTAGGAATTAAATTAATTTTAAATAAGACTTGATGAGAAGCTTGGACGTGACCCATTTTTAATCATTTACTTAGAAGTAGCGAGACGCTAATGACACTAATCGTAGTTTATTTTATTAAATACCAGTTGACACTTCAGTGATAAGAACTTTTTGAAGGACCGTAAAAGACAGTGACTTTCTTTTAATTTTGATTGAATTGATCCTGATTATTTTCGATTGCTCCCAAAATTAAATTATACTAAATACCTCAAGATTTTTTATTACTAAAATTTTATTAGATCTTAATAAAAGATAATACCCATTATTTAAATGTGTAACATGTTAATTGTTACTTATTGATCCAATAATATGGAAATATTATGATATCAAATGTTGCCCAATATAGAGAACTATTCTAAGCGATTCCTATTTTAAGTTTGCTCTGAAAATTTACGCTACACTGCAACTTTTATCAAAAATCAATGCGGTTTTTTTTATGAAGCACCTGTAAAAATTACAAGTCGGTTTTACAGGAGACGCACATCGTCAAATGGAGACGGAATTGGAGTATTACATTCGCGAGTGCGGGCGGATATCGCGGCTGTGGCGGGGCCGGGCGGGCGACGCGGCCGAGCCCGCAGCCAAGAGGTTGCTCCACCAGGTGGCCGCGCAGCTAGCTACCTATAAAAAAATCGCCCCTAAAGATTGATCAATAAATGTACATAACATATTTTTATCCCTGATTTCATTGTTCACCTTTTTTTCAGCGTCAAGTAAATAACTGAAATAGACACCGTACATCTAGATGCGGTTCATGAATAAAATATAGATATTTTGACTAAAAATATTAAACTGTAACAAGTGCTTTATGGTCATTTGTTTTAATTTAAATACATTGTTACTTTTTTTCCGAAACATCTTTATCAATAAAGCCTTGTTTCATCATAGGACATACGAATACCTGGGGTGAGAAGCGTAAAGTAAATTGGCCAGTGTAATTTTGTAGTTTTTCTCCGATTAGTCGTGGCGTTACATAGAAAAATGATTACCTTTTAACGTGGTCCGAGGTGGATCTTATTTAGAAAACAATCGCAATGGTTATGTGGGTGATTCCATTCTGTGATTTTTAATGTCCTGTATTGTTTTTTCTCACTGATCATTAATAAATAATCTATTTATGAAATTTTTGTGTTAATTGGATAATTATTATAAACACATTTCAACATTATTTTTATATAATATAATGTGCCATTCTCGTGCTATAATTTATTTCCCGTCTGCCAAAAGGTGGGTTATGTTTTTGCTGCATATTTATGTATGTATTTGCATGCCAATTTGGCTACATTACCAGGTTTGAAATGAGTGAATGAAATTATTATGACTGAATAAATTATGTTTATTTTGACTGTTCCAAAACTTCTCTGTATACTATATTAGGTGTAATATTGTTATTTGGTGCCAAAACATATTGTCTTTCAGGAGTTCCAACCCGAGATAAGCCAACATATTAGTGCCCGTGAGAAAAACACTGCTTTCCTCAGATCAATGTCCACCAGAGAGGATGTTTGATCCTGGGACTTATTAATAGTGAGCGTAAGATATCTTGACGGGATACTGTAGCCTTTAAACGGTATGGCTAAATCAGTGGAATATAAGTCAGTTGTCCCACTGCTGGCCCCGTGAGAATGGTCACCACGATTATACTCTCCCGAAACTATTTTATAAGCGGCCTTGTGCCATTTTTCTCTCGCGTATTTGATATTTTAAATTACCTCTTAATTATGCAACCAAAAAATATACTGTAAAAAACAAATTTTATCTTAATATAAAATTGCCTTGGTATTGTAGATATAAAGAAAAAAACTTACAGATATCACTTAATAGATAATGACACGGTCTGGTGCCATACCTATGTCGTATTATCTCTTTAACCATTTGTCCAAATTCTATGTAGTAAAAGGAAAAAGTCTTTTGTTTTAAACACTTGAGACAATAAATTTACTTATTTTGATAATAGTTCATAATTGTCGATAATATGACCAATAAACATCACGTAACGATTTAAATTATTTTTTTTTAATATAAAAAAACTATCTTTTGTGACTTAAATATAAAAGTTAGACATATGGCTGTCGGCTGTCGCTGACTTTTTTGTAGGCATTATCAAGCTCTAAGACTTTTCCCTAGAACTCTATCATATATCTCTCATCTTCAAGACAGCGTCCGTAAGGAACCTTTTTGTTCGACCGTTTTTTCTGACTTACTTTGCAAATCCGACTATCATGAAAAAGTATTTTCATTTTTCGGGTTAATATGTAGCCTATAACAATCGCAAATAATGGGGTTTTCTATTGATAAAAAAATTTTCAAAATCGTTTCAGTAGATCCAGAGATATTACCCCTTACAACCTCACAAATTTTACCTATTTATAATATTAAGTATGGTAATATCAATTATACTTACCTATCAAGCACCCAAACAATCCTTTTAAAATATTTTATTTATCTGCCTGTCTTTCTTCTTTTGTTTGCCTTGGGTATATTCAGAACAATAGAACTAATCACGGTGTGATTTTCAATGGAAGGTAAAGGAGCATATTTATTGGGTTATATTTAAATACTTTTTATTCCACAAATTTAGGATACCTGCATGAAATTTTAAAAAGGTTTACTTTAAAAATAGAATAACTATCGGAATTGAATCAAGATGGCGAAAGTGAACAGTTGAACCAGGATTGAGATCAAGACCAGGACCGAAACTGTCAAAATAGAGGACGAAAAATGGGTATCATGATGGACACATGTCAACAGTTGACATGAATGATGTAAGAATTACATAGTAGTCCACACGGGCTCAAAAGTGCGAGAATGCTGTCTACATTAAAAAAAAACCGACCAAGTGCATGTCGGACCATGCTCATTATAGGGTTCCGAAGCCATTATGACAAAGAAATGCACAACAGATGAAAAAAGTACGTTGTTACACTTTTTACATGTTTCCCGCACAGAATAAGCACTTTAGTCGCCTATAACTAGAAAAACAAGTAAGCATGTTGACTATTACTATTAAACTTGTGTCAACTAACGTGCATCAGCTCTTTTGCTAATGCACTTTATAATAGTATTTTCATGACACTTACATCCTTAGAAACCTTAAAGTATTTTAAAAGAACTGTCGTAATATGTGCTACTCGTTGATGTTTGTTGAAAAAAAATTTTTTTCACCTTTGTTACATGTATGGAGTATCCCCCTAGAAATATTTATTTTTGTTATTTAACTACCAGATTAAGTAGCGGCTTATACAAGACACCTACACTATAAATTTCATCAATATACGTCTTGTAGTTTTTGCATAAAATGCCTGTGACATACGGACGGACGGACGGACGTGACGAAACTATAAGGGTTCCGTTTTTATCATTTTGGCTCGGAATTCTAAAAACGCAACGTGGCTTTGTCGTACCTGTCACTATTATTAATATTAGTGAAAAATATAATACTAAAACACTGATTTACAAGTAATGATGTAAAAGTATAATACCAGATTAGTAATATGAAGTAAATATGTGTTCGGAACTGTCATATTGAGGAGGCCTCAAATAAAACAAATTTCTATATATGAGCATATTTAATTTTTCTTTCAAAATTGTAAAACTCACATTTTGAAATTGCAAAATTATAACTAAATTCTCGTAATCGTAATAGTAACAATCGCCTTTTGCAGTTTTACCCACTTTGTATTTTCTCTCGAACTAATAATAATATTTATTATTCGTAAATCATTTTTTTTTATTATTATTTTACATCACTAATAATAATATTCTTTAAAGTCTAACAAATTCATCTCGTTCAACTTTTTTTCGCACAATTCCACATTTTTACCGTTTATCCCAACGTTAACTTTGACAAAATCTAATCAACTTTTTAATATACTCTAAACATACTTTATACAATTTCCGTTAGTGTGTACAGTGACTAATTCGTTTTTTTTTTCATTTTTAACTAAACTAATGACGACAGTTCTTTAGAAAAATATTGGAATGTTTTTTTTTACTAATATATGTATTTTCGAACAAACCACTTATGGCCCGACCACATCTATATAGTAATTCTTCAAGAGAACAACCGAATACACTATTTATTTATAGGCATCATCAGATTAGCCGAGGGACACTTTTTTGTGCCGTATATTTTTTAGTCGAATCTTTGGCAATTTGCGTTTTTTTAAACATGGACTCTTCGATTTATCTATATTCAAAATGGTAAATGGCCAAAATCTCAAAAAAAAGGTTTCACTTTAATTCCTTCAGTGTAGATATATGAAATACACATCCATTTGATCTCAATTACTATTCTCTGACGTTGCTAATGATTATATGGTTTCTAGAAGTCTTTACAAAATTAAATATGTACTTTATAACCGTATATATTTTTTATCAATTGAATGACAAGAAAGGGAATTCAAACAAATTTTCACTCCAAAATTTTCTCTTAAATTACTTAGAAATTGACGAATAAAATCGTAAATTTATCAATTTAATTAAATATCACAATATGAAAAACTGGCCAAATTGAACATTATTAATTGTAATGACGAACATGTGCGATTCGAAATGTCAATGTGTTATTTACCTAAATCAGATGCGCAGAAGCCAGTTCGCAAGCAAGCAAAAAGTTACTTTTGTACAACATTGTATTCCTAGTTAAACCATAACTTAATTATACCTGGCCATAACCTCTATTGGTAACAACATATAAATTAAAATCGAAAGATCACCCTACTTTACAGCTCGCACGCTTTAACTATATTCACGCTAAAGTAGAATAAGCTTTCGAAGTTTTAAAAACGAGTATGATATTAAAAATAAAATAGAGAAAAACTTGGATGGATCCATATTTCAGATGGCTCCTAACAGAGCGATCGCGAATAAACCTAACATAGAGAAGTTAAACAAAATAATATATTAGTGTCATATAAATATAACTATCCTAGTAGTATATATAATACAAATCAACAAATAAATTCGTGCCTCTTATCCTAGAATGCCACTTTAAAACTTAATCTCTAAAGATTTTAAATACATACATAGTTTTATAGTTAGTTTCGTTTTAGGTTTGCTATAGGAGCGCGCTCGGGCGCTCTCGGCGTACACACAAACATACATCAAGGAGTCGCACCACTCAGAAGAGCATAATATGCCTAATTCTAAAAAAAATCTCCCTGATTTTTTCCCTTAAAACTAGAGAATATACACAAAAATAATTTTGTACTCTTTACACGAGTAGTCTCTCAAATGGCAACACTGTCGAGTTTTCTACAATATGGCAGCTTTGCACGACAGCCATTTCCTTCCGTAATAAGAATTAAGTTTACTCCTTTGCAGCAAAATCGTTCCACGCCCAAAGATGACTCGAAATCCCATAGTTAACAATCTAGTGACATCCAACATTATTTAAAAACAAAATTTTGAAAAATCCTAAATATAAGGCGGATCATTCCTCGCAGTCGTATTTTTTCCTTAAATAAGCGGCAAATAATATAAGTACGCGCCATTTCGAATTCATTGCATGCCTTTAAAGCTTCTAAGGTTGTTGCAACAGCAGCGCCTCCAGCTCGTCCGCGGAGCGCAGCAGGAAGGCGGCGGACTCGCGGTATCCGGTTATCAGCTGTCGGACGGCTCCGACCTCGGCGCCCGACAACTTGTGCGACAGCAGCGGCGTCTTGGTGGACGAGGACGGCGCGGTGCCGGGCAGTGACGAGGCCGAGGAGCTCACGCTGTGGAGGGAAGTCGACGTCGACGCATTCTTCAGGGACAGATCTGTGGGGGCTAAAACGTTCGTTAATTCGTCGTACGGAGACTTTTGATTTAATGCATTACAATATATTTAATATATATTTATTTTCCGTATACGAGACGGTGGCCAACCAAATTTTTAATGTGAGACATAATTTCCGTATGGGATCTAATCGAGTAGTCTAGACACACGGCAATGTATCCAGCCAAGTTGGAAGAAAAGCACTGGAGTGGTATTTATTCCAAAATGTTCGAGTGTTATTTCTCAATTCCATAAGTTTTATCCCAGTACAACTATGAACTTATTTTTTTTTAAGATTGCAGCCTCATGACCTGACAGCCTAGTACGAAAATCAAAGTCCTATATCATAATCATGTGAAAAGTTATTTACTTGCACAAAAACATCGTATTTTGATACTGATTGACTGAATTCAGTCAGTATCAAAATATGACGGGAAATATTGTATAGTATACAGTATTTCTCGATGATTTATAGTCTTGTTTAATGTCGAAAAGGTCTTACAATACAAGTAAAAGAAAAAGTACGAAAAATATGTTCAACATTATATAATCTGTTGGGTACTTAAGACAACTGTCAAGTTAGGGCTCAAAATAAATTTAATGGTAATAAATTAGTTTGATTGTCAACAATTTAATATCAAACTTGGCACCTTTTCAGATACAACTTTTGGTGGCCACGTAAGAATTTGGCCTATTTTTCCCATTCAGTTTTTTTGGTGCAATAAATATTTACTAATTAACATTTAAATAACAAATCAACCTGTTAAACTGCTAGGAAACGTATGCGTATGCGCAGCCATGGCCGATAGGAGCGCGCTCTGGTAAGCCGCCATCGCTGCATTCACTCCAACTCCTGCAAATGCACGAATGCTAGTTTCGATTTCCAATAAAATTTCTATACTATACGTCTTATAAATGCAAATAAGTTGTAATGGATGAATATTTAAATATTAATACATTTAGATAAACGGTAGAGGAAACTCACAAAGAATAATACATATTTATTACTTTCGTCATATTAAAAAAAACCGTATGGAAACCTTTTTTAATTTTGATTATTAAAGTTAACATTGTTAAGGATACATATCAAAGAGTAAGTTACAGTTTTATCATTTTTATCGGATAAGTTAAATATAGGATAACCCTTGGTATATATCAAACTAATGTACAGGAAAGAAATAATTAAAAAATAGTAAAAACAAATTAACATACATTGTAAATTTAGCAAACAAGAGCTCAGTATTTTAAGAAAGGAATACAGAATAGAATAACTTTATTGTTGATAGAAAATCATATTCTAACTCACCGGTAGGTGGCAGCGCGGTGAGCGTAGACAGTAGGGCGGTGCTGGTGAGGGCCGACGCGGACGCGCTGCTGGACCCACTTTAAAAATACAGCAAAATTGTTAACAAATTCTCTTTATAACATATTCAACATAAATAAGTCAGTACTTATTTATGTTGTACGTACGTACGTACTTATTATCAGTATAATAAGGACACTTCTTACACTTCCTTTATTTTCGTGTTTAGTTAAGTAGGTATGCGTTTAGTTCTCAATGTTTCAGATTAGAAAAATGAATATTTTCAGAATGATTTTCCTTTTTAAACTTTCGTAACCGATACTTTATAAAATCCATGTTATTTATATTAATGGTTACATAAAGCTCTCGTAGCTGATAGGAACTTAATAATGGTTTTGTTACCTTTGTCGACCGAACGTCTGCGGTGTACCAAATGTTGTCGGAAATGTTGGCCTAAACAAAGGCGCAGGCGACGACGCAGGGCTACAAAAAATAATTAAAGAATTTTAAGTAAAGATTATATTACAGTTGATGCTGGCGGTAGCGCACGTCCATCAGAGCGATATATTTAATGAACTAAGGGATACTTCATCGTTTAATTAAATATTTAGAAAATATAGAGCAAAAATACACGAAAGTAGTATACCTAGCGGTCTTGCTCCCGGCATTTCCGTTAGCGTTGTCGAGTTTCAAGCTGTTGTTGTTGAGGAGGGAGTTATCGAGGGTGGGACTCGCCGAAGGATGCGTGCTGTCTGGTATCGCCTTGCTATGTCCCGCGGGAGTAGAAGGGGGAACGCTACTGGTGGAAGTGGGCGCGGGACTGCTGATGGCCCCGCTGTATAAACTGAGGAAGGACGAGGCGACAGCTGACGAGGCAGTGGTGTCTATAGCCTGAAAATAAATAAAGGTATTGTGTGTAGTTTGGT
Source organism: Eumeta japonica (assembly GCA_005406025.1). NCBI lineage: Eukaryota > Metazoa > Arthropoda > Insecta > Lepidoptera > Psychidae > Eumeta > Eumeta japonica. The sequence goes on from BGZK01001371.1 coordinate 24,718, forward strand.
TTTGAATGCGAAAATTCATTTTATGTAAAATTATTTATATTGTAATTAACTTTCTGTTTCCAGGTTCACTCGCGTAGTTTTGAAATAAATTTCATCGTCTACACTCAGTTCCATTTTACAATGATGTCTAAGGAGATATTAGGTAGCTCATGATAAATATGATTAGACGTTAAATGCGCTTCCAAAATGTTTATTTTAGGGTATAGAAGAAATCCACAGTTGTTTTTAAATGAATTTCAAGGTCTTTGTTGCGCAAATTATTGCTTTAAATGAGTTAAATCGTTTATGATTTTATATACATAGTTAAAAATATGGACAAGCATTATTACTTTAACTTTAAAAGCAAACAGTATCTGTAGGTATCTCCTTATTTAACGTACGTAGTAAATGTCTTATTTAATGATTAGCGGAGAAATGATGGATTACTCAGTAAATTTCCAATTTATCTTCAATCTCTTGGGAAATTATATATTAGGATATTGTAACTATGAACGAATGTGAAATGGCTCACCATAGGCGTGGGCACCGTGGGCATCGGCTGGCTGACGGGGTCGAGCCCCAGCCGCATGCGCTTGGCGTTGAGGCTCTCGTTTTCACACGCCTGCGCCAGGATGTGTTCCGCCTGCACCGAGGTGAGGTGCGCCGGCGTGGGGCGCACCTGCTGGTGCAAAGTACACCGGTCTTAGGTTATGGGTATTAGGGGAGCGAACATCATTACGACTTGCATCATATGAGTCCGAAAGTACAGAAATAACCATGATGAGCATAAATCCCACAGTTTAAATCATAAGATTTTGGAAGGTTGTCCAGTTATAGTGAAGTGACAAAAATCTGACTTTATCTTTGTAACAAAATATCATAAATAGTAGTTTTATTATTAGTATTTATCATAATCAGTTTCACATATTTGTTATTACAAATTTTACTGAAAAAGTGAAATAACTTTCGATTTCTTGATAATAATGCAATATACAATCGTTTCATAAAAACGAAAAATAATTTGCGAGATTAATGGTTTCTTGTTCCATTGCCCGCCTGGCCCTTTCAAGATATGGTGCGAAGGTAAGATTCTGAAATTCCATCATCGGAGCGGAATAGAAGACCGAGCCCTCACCGCGGCGTCCCAGGCGGTGCCGGCCGGCGTGCTCGTCCCGCTGCCCGGCGTCGGCACCTCCCCCGGACTTTCTTGTTCCTTCTGCAACTCTTCAGGTACGTTCTGATCCGCTTTCGAGCGCGCTCCGCGAATTCCGGAAACTGTCGTGTACATGAATCGATGATGGCTTGAATTTTCTCCTTTGGCTGTTTGGAAATTGGCACTATCCTATCTAGATTTTCGTCTACGAACAGACGTACGAACATCTGGAATGAATGAGATATATTCATCAGTTTAGTTATAAGTGTAATTTTGTATCACTATAGAAGTATTTCTCATAGTAAAATAACCTAAAAATCCCTTACTAAAGCGATAATGTGAACAGACAGTAAAGATTACGCAGCTTAGTACTGATTTATAAAGTAAAGTATCACTAAATGAAAAGATAGTGTAACTGGAATTAGACTTCTAATTTTTCAAAATAGAAACTGTAACGCATATTGTTCATCGTCATATATTACTAGCCCCGGATTCGCACGGGTAGCAGTAATTAATTATCTATAGCCAGATGATTTCTGGTGGATGGATGGGAGCGTTCATGTGACGAATTTTAACGAATATCTGTTGCTACTCCCAAGAAAATAATGTAATAATTTTTAGGGGAAATATGATGATGCAAAATTACCATTTATCATGGTGGAGTCATGCTGTGGTCAACTACAGTACGTAAATGGGCCGATTGGCCGGTGTAATACCACACTCTCACAGAAAACAGGCGTGAGAGTAACAGTTACCGCCGTTGCGTTTCGTTCAGTGATGGAACGTGCTAGTACCTCATTCCCATTTCATCACCCGACAACTTCCCTCCATCAGACCACTTCCCTCTCCGTTAACCCACTCCTTATTAGATATTGTATTCCTACCCAAGAGGCCGACAATGCACTGGTGACTCCTCCGGAGTCGCGGGTATACATGGACAACGTTGACCACCTATAATCTGGTGGCTCGCATGCTGGTTTATCCCTCGATAAGGCTAAAATATATTATATAAAAAAACTGTTGAACCAATCGCTACGATACTTCACAGCACACCCTCTGAACTAATCTCAAGATTTCCTGAAATTTCATGAACATCGGTCCAGCCGTTTTGGAGTCTATATGAAACATATACACACACACCCACTTTTATATATACATATAGATAACAATAAGCTTGAAAGATATTTGCATCCATTTTAAAATAAATCACATAGTTATGATAGGTATATGAATTTTATATTATCTCATAGATAGTTGCTTAAATACACAATATCAGTCAAGAATGACATAATTAATTATTGTAACAAAACTTTTATATTTCTATATACTTATACCGTATGGAATCGATCATGCGTCTTTCCGCACATATTCATAATCTCCTTACCAAAAACCGGTCATGTTAGCGTGATAGTCATAAAGGTTAACAAAGTAAATCAATTCTTAAAAAAGTCTTCTAGTTGAGATCAATGATAGAAAACATATTCTAAGACTAGATTTCTTAACCAATAAATCAGCATCGCCATGAGTGCCAGAACTTTGATATTTCGGTCTCAATGCCGTCAAAAGCCTAATAATATAACTGAAGTACGCATGTATAACGTCTAAAGATACCAGTTTTAATTTGAGCTGAAATGGATTAATTTTTATAGTGCCATCATCAGCAATACGATACGATTTTACAAGAGCAGAGAAAATATTACAAAACACAAAAATTCCAGAGCCAGTAAATGAACACCCCACAATTATGAACACATAATGAAGACTTTTTGTAAGGTTTTACATACATAACTCTGTGGCCCTATTTTGAACGGTGCGTTTTACTGCGAACTATATAATCTTCATGATTTAACATTGTAACAGAATACCACATGAGCTACAAGATTATATGCCGTCCAGAGGGGGACAGCAATGGTACTCATAAACAAACGTTGCAGATTTCTAATGATCTATAAATACATAAGTATAATACAAGGCAATATATGTAATGATTTTAAGACATGGTGAATAATTTTTAGTTTTGATACCCTTCAATAAGGATAAGGAATTGTCTTTGTTCCATAATCTACAGGAAATTAAACGGACGTAGTTCTCTACTTGTCTATGACGTAATAAAAATACCCATTAGAACTAAAAGCACCATACATACATACACAAATGAATAGTAAGACCGGTCATGCTCCATCGGACTGAAAATTGATGAAAACCAAGTGTTGGGGAAAATGCGTATTAGAAAAGTGAAAATGTTGATCTACTTTTATGGGCATGTGATGTTATTACGTTTGACAGAATCAAAAATTGATATAATCCTTTGAAACTGGGTAAAACCGGCATACAATGCGAGAGAGTCTTTGGCGCTAATACGAACGAATAATGTATTAAAATGACACCATATATGACCAGAAAGAAGGGGCCTGCACAGAGATTCAGACTAGGTATGCAAAGCTAAAAAAACTTACCAATTTGAGCATTGTTTCGGTTATGAAAGGTATAAAGATACCGTCGCGTCGTTGGGCCATCAAACGAAACAATGCTGAAAGTAATAAGTTTTTTTTAGCTTTGCATACCCTGTCTGAATCTGGCAGGGACCAGATAGGTTACAACCGTAGACGAAGGTGTCGTCTATGGTTATCACCTATCTGGCAATCTATACCTTCGTATAGATCTGCTTCATAGCAGAGTACACCTCCAGGAAGAAGCAAAGTTTAAATATTCACTTATGGCCTTAATCAATTGGAAATAAAAGTTTTTGTGGTTTATCATTGCCAGACTATCATTTCAAGTCACATTTAAGATGACAGTCGTGTGATGTACTATTGCTATGAAGTGTCAAAGTGCTAGGTGGGCGTGTGTGCGTGCTCACGTTGAAGGCCTTGAGGCGCTCGGGGTCGTGGTGCGCGGCGTCGACGCGGTCGTCGCTGTCGTCGTCGGAGGCGGCGCCGTCGTCGTCGTCCTTGGCGCGGTCCGACGAGGACGTCTCGTCGTGCGTCGACGCCGGCTCCGCGCTGGGCGTCGCCGAGCTCGGATGCATCGGGCTCTGACGGTTTTGTAATAGACAGGTTTAATACAAATATTGAAATTTCTTCGTTTACCGATAAGTGAACAGTGCATTTGTTAGGCATCATTGAATTATAAAGTTTAATGTGCTCCCGTCTTAGAATTAGAAACGCGTAGTTTGCGTATATTTTTCTATAAATTGTGTGTAAGAGGTAAAAACAGACGTGTTCTCGATGACAACAAAAGTTCAAATCTTTCCGACCGAATTACACACATAAAAAAGAACCAGAGAGGAAAAGAAATTAACAGCGATTTAAAATTGAAAGGAAAGATAATAGAGCAAAAACGGATTAGGCAATTACCTCAGTATTAAATAGAACGGTATGATCTTTTAATCGCTATTCTGTATTGTGTGTGTGCACAAAGTAAAAAGTTTCACATTCATTGTGCTAAAAAACAAAATACGAATACAAGCCCAGTAAAATTTTTCTTAATTTATTTATTCATATTTGTTCAACATTATCCATAATCAAGTACGACGTATTAAGTGGACTAACGCGTTTTAATTCTCACACAAATAAGTTACCACTGGGATAATTATCCATCTTTGGTCCAAAATTATTTGACAAATCTTTTGCAAAAATACAACCTTTTTTAACGAATTAATATAAATACAAATAACTGAATTGTAGTTGATCCTATTTTAACAATCGCCAAAACAGAACTTTTTGATAATTTTCCAAAGAAAGTGTCGTTTAAGTATTGGCTTATCGTTTCATGAAAATGTCATTATTACATTGACGATCGTTGTCATTATGCACTACTGTATATCAATAATTATAAATAATAATGAAGGAATTTATTTGAATCTACACTAACAAGATCGTAATTTAAAAATCGCTAACAAAACGCATCGGCAATTGTTAAAAAAGACATAATTTCGAAAAATTACACAAGAAAGTAATAAAAACTTGGTTCAACCTTAAAACTCACCGTGGGTCCGGTGGTGAGGGGCGTGGGCGCCTTGGGCGGCTTCGAGCCCAGCCCCAGCGCGCTGTGGTACGAGGCCCACAGCTCGGCCATGCTGTCGCTCCCGCCCCCGCTCTCCGACACCTCGCCGTTGCGGGCTGCAAGCAGGACGTGATACCGTTTGACGAACCCGTCTCTGGACGAGTTCTCCCCATTCGTCACGACAAAGGACGAAGCTCTAAGGCGAATAAAACGATAAAATCTTCCCGTACACATCCTGTGCCTTATGCATCGAACACTGCGAATAGTGGTCGATGCATATATTAAACTTTTAAACCGAATCGTCTTTAGATGCCTTCATTTCGTATGCATATATATTTCGTCTTACAATAAATGTAGAATTATAAACAATATCTTTCTTATCTATATTTAACTTCCTATTGCACGTTCGTGCATCTGTATGCACGATCGCTAGGGCCGACGGGAATCGATAAGGGAGCAACGACAGGCGGCCGGTGCATCCGCCGACTTCGAAATGCCAACGCGTAGCCCTCGGCCAGGGCTATAAATAATTTCAGTGGCCCGTCCCCCTACCGCCGAATGACCCGGAGCCGTGGAGGGGCCGGTTAGGACATTCCTATCTAGACTTTTTTACTCCAACTAGTACATATTGCCGCTTTCCTCGATCCGATAGTTGTTACTTAATCGATATTATCGGCGAAGCGTGTTCAAAAATAAAGTCCCTTTAATGCGTCCACGTCAGGATGTGGCAGTTGTTAGTTATTTTTGTTATGTGATACGGTAAAAATTACAAATTGAAAAATTAGTAGAAAAGTATTATACCTACCCACAATGAAAATTTTTACACACGTTACTGAAGAATGAGTTAAAGCAGCAAATGAGATAGAATTAGAGGAAAGTTACGTATTGTTAAATGTCATATAAAATAACCTCGCCCTTTCCAGTGGTTGATCTAATTAAAAAGTATACAACGACATGGTTTCTAATGTTATGAATACAACGACACATACGCGTTTAAATCGTGTAAGTAAATAGCACACGGTTAATTACCCGATTCAAATCGCACCATTACAATTGAAGCGATATAAATACTTGTCAATCGCGGATATTAAATTAGCGCCACAAGCGAATTAAAACTTATCAATATGTATTCCTATTTGTGAAAATATTATATGCTAGTCACCGGCGCTATACCATTTTAAAATGCCATAAACGAGATGTAATTCTCGAGTCGAATACTCTCGTCGATGTAATTTTTTTAATTAAATATTGCCTCACTTTTACGTGCGCGTTTTTGAAGAACCATTATTGCTTATCCATTAAAATATGGCTGCTTTCGCGCACACGGCGTATTAAATGTGTATCTTGCTAAACAACGGGTGATGTGTCCTAATTTTAAAGAATATCATATAAGTTGACTTAAGTTTTGGTTACACGGCTAAAGCGAGTAAACATCTTCAATTGTTCATATCTCATGTTAGAGTACGTTTAATTATAATTTATAAGATAATTCTAGGAAAGGAATAATTAGTAAATAGCTTTTATTAAAATCATAGCCGAATCCTTGATGGCAAAGCATTTACGAACATAGGAAAGATTTTTTTTTAAATGGTGTATCTTTAAACTACATCCGGACACAGACAATCAAAATAATCGATAGGCTGTGTTAAGAGGTATTTTTGCGGCGGCCTAACAAATTGTCGACACCGCACCTAAGGATTTACTTTCCGTGGTACATTAGATCAATAAATCGATTAGATATCAGATCAATAAAGCGAAAACTTATCGGGATGCAATGGTGTTTTAGCTCGTGTAAACCAAAACAGCTCGTACAGTCATACAACACGTGTTATCATTACCTTGCACCTGGCTGTGATAATTCCAAGCTAGCAACATCATTTTCAACTTCTCGGCGTCTTTCGCGAGGGCCTGACCTGCACCAGATCACATTTGCCAATCAGCATTTCTTCAAAAAATAATTTAGCTAAAGACCATTCGCACAGATATGAATATTTTGGAAGAAACGTTCGGAAATTTGGAATAGCACCTATTCGTTGTTGATTTGATGCAAGTGGCTTTGTTTGTATTAGTGCGCCATGCACCTTAGATGGCATGCGTTGCGGCATTAATTTACATATTCGTGTATAAATGAGAGGTTTGATGTATTACATACATGCATTAGTCATGTAACGTGCATCGCGTCTCGACGGGAAGTTACGGATGTCGCAAAACTTACTTGAATAATTGTCGTCGTCGTTCATGTCATTCGGTTCCGGAGTCAAATTATCCTGCAACAAAAATGAAACTTTGTTTAAGTAATGTAATATTGTAATAAAAATAAATCGGATTTTATTTCTTTTCTATGCTATTTTCAAACCAAGTCAAATTAAACTCAATTCCATTAATAATTAACGCACATGTATCAGTTTTGTTTTATTTGAACATTCTTTTTTTATTTCAGTTGGAAAACATTCGGACCTTAAGAGCGCTTCGCTAGCCCGGCGCGAGTTCGGAACTTCTAATGAGTATGGTCATTTAAGTTGACACAACGTCCGCGACCGACAGCTCAACGTCTTCAATTAAGTGAAAACTTATTGAGCGGGATTTCGCATCCGGTTGTTTTCTAGTACAAAGACAATGCGATTTACTTGACAACAGCCGCATATATTTTTTTGTGGCTCTACAGCCACAAAATGTAGATCTGGTAGCAGATCTCCTGCTAAAGCGTGCAAATACATAATCATGTATTTGCAGAGCCTCGTGAGATCGCCCTCATTTACCAGAGTGAGGTAGTCTTCGTCGACTATATATCGTCGGCCGGCCGGTGGCGGGGCCGTAGCGGATATGTGGCAGTAATTAATAAATTAGCGGATCGGTCCGGCCGCGGTGCGGCGGGTCAACGCACGCCGATACCGCGTTGGCGAGCGGGCGGCGGGGAGGGGGCGAGGAGCCCAATCGATAGTGCTTCAAATGGACAACACGACCGAGCCTATATGTAGGCCTGTACCGGTGACCGCCACTCAAAACAGATGTTTGTCCCGCGGCAGTCGCGCGGCGAAACACACGAGGCGTGGGATCTGGGACGTGTTTTGATGTTACCACTCGAACAAACTCGGACGTTTGATCAAACGAATTATACTGTACGAGATATCTATTTAAAAAGCAAAACGACGAATTTAAAATAACAAAGCTAGTAACATTGTAGAATGGATTTCTTATTACTTTTTATTACGCCTATCCATTGAAATAACAATTATAATAAAGCAAATATAACAAACGAGACTAAATTAAGAAGTTTTATGTAAATTATTTTGAAATGTATTTAAACGTAAGAAAGCATATAACGATTCATTTCTCTACTTAGAGAACATACCCATACTACGTGATCCGCTCAGGGCTGGGGGAGGGGGTCTTCATAATACCAAGCCTGGTCACCGGACCGGAGGCAACTTGAGTCTTTGTCACATAGTCAGAGAAATCTCGAGCTTTTTCGAGCTATATTCAAATTATGGCGTGCAACGTTCAGCGCTTTTTAAACTCACAGGTGGCAGCACTAACGCACATACGCCGGGACGCCAGCAAATTTAAAATTGACAGTTTTTGTACTCAGTCAGTTGTAGCATGCTTATAATATGGGTACGTTTCCTACGTAGACAACTGAATTATACCCTATTGGTTAACAAGACATGAAACATTTACATACACAATAACATACACCATTAAAATCGTTCCATAAACAATTACTGTATTATAGAATATACTTTTAAATTAAATTGAAAATATAATCAATTATTGCTGTCGTATTTGATTATTTTTCGTATTCGAATATAAACACTCATTTATCATATAAAAACATATCTCAATCGACGTATGCATAATATTAATGTTATATTTTTGTATAACAAAATAGCGAACCATAAACAAACCACAGACCCCGAAAGTAACATTACAGTCATGCGGACGTCAGAATCACAACTCAATCAAACTTCAATACGTGGGGCTGTCACGAGCGCTCGCGGAAACGTACGAAAACGGACGAAGAGATTTTCATTCAACAAGTGGTTACTATTGAATGCAAACTCACGACCGTTCGTCGCTTTTACACGACACGATACGGCTCTCGTCTCGACGGTCGGTTGATAATAAAATCGTGCATTTGCGTGGGGAGTGTCGTGAAACGATTACGCGCGTCAAAATATGACAAGTTACGGAGACGGACCGAACGTAATGGAGGCGTCGTGGTTTTAATAAAATATCTTTTGCCGAACACAAAATATTGGATTATTTATTGACATTTTAAAGGGAGAATTTCTTCTTCCGACTATTGTCTTATTGTAATCACTGGATTAGATACTTCTAAAAAAAGACGTATCTTACAAGTATTGAAAGATATTGTCGTGGCGAAACCCACACTTCGAGTGTAGGAAAGAGTGGAAAAATGGAAAACCATTTTTTTTTTTGGGTTGGCAGTAATTACTCTCAATTTTCACATTGACATCAAAACTTAGGGTATCCGTTTTTATCTGGGCAAAATTTTATAAGAATCTGTTCAATTGTTAAACCTTGAAATTGAAACAGCTTAGATATGTTTCATTGAAAGGAAAAATTCGTCTTTTACAAGTTTTCACATAGTACCAGTACTCTTGTGACAAATTATAAAAATTAGGGACGATGATCCGCTGGTAGAAAACCTGAACCGTTATGCAAAAGAAATAAGTAAAAATCATGCCAAAGTATAATTTTTGTCATTATTTTTTTATACTTTATATTTTTCTTTTTAATTAATATTTTTTATGTAATTGGAACGTAAAATGAAAATAAATGTAGATATATTAAATACAACTGACAAGTCGTTGTGTACGTAGTTAGCGCTGCAACTTCTCATACAATATTGCAGAGCGTTGAGGTAGTGCTCTACTCTCGGCTTATAAAAATCAAGTGATTTTTGGAATCAAAAGTGTCTCTATTTATTTTTTATCGCACTTATATAATAATATTTACACATGGATATCAAGGAAAAACACTAGTTTCAACACTTATGCAATTTTTAAAAGACATATTGCTATTTAAATTAATGAAAAAGATGTTTAACAAAATTATTCCGTGGACGTCCGTGTGTCTGTATGTATCCATATTCGCGTGGTCACGTTAACTCCCGAAAAACTTTACTGATATAATGCATTTTTTTTTTCTAAACGCTTTAGTATTATCCTAAACTAAGTCCTTTCGAAGATCACGGTCTAATTCAACGTAGTTTAATTGTAATTAGTATTATAAAAATATGACTGGACATTTTGTTCGTTGTATATCTATATTGTCATATAGTATAGTAAACTTCGGTCTGTTCACAACGCTTGCGTGGTATTTTTGCATGCGTCATAAGTGGAGCGCTGAGGTAGTGCTCTACTCTCGCCTTATAAAAATCAAGCAATTTTTTGACTTAAATTTTTTTCATGTTACTCACAATGTACTTATAGACGTATATAAATGCAGGAATGACAAGAAAAAACATTCGTACTAATATATATATTTGTAAAAATTGAACGACCGCCATGAGGCGTGCACTTTTGGATGTTCCAAATTTTTTATAGTATTTCTTAGATGCAGTAGCAACATGCATGTATATTTACAATATGTTTGTGCGTGTTCGCTGACACCTACCAATTTGAAAAGAAGTCTAATTAACTCAGTAAATAGAAAGATTAATCCTGAAATAGATCTAGCTAGACGTTACTCTTATGTCCGCAGGTACTAATATTATAATGGTACGTCACGTTTCTAGTTCCGGTGGCGTATACATGGTCGCACACGACGCGTCGTGGACGTGGCGTGTGAGGGCGCCTCGAGCGCGCGACCCCGCGGACGAGACGCGCTTCGTTTCGCTCGCACCCGCTCCGACGGAATCGTCGATTCATTCCTCTCAGTATTCTACTCGAGTTCGCGAGGTGGGGTGAAGTTTTTTCGATCAAACTTCGAAGCTAACTTCAAGCGCCCAACTTTTTAAATTCAATGTCAACTTGTTGAATATTTATTGATTTTGTAAATTATAGAGAATCGAAGTTTTTTTTACATTAGGCGATGCGAAATTAATCTAAAGAATTAGTATGGCCTAATCGCAAGTTCATTTTGAATGTAAACTTGTACTGTCGATACTATATACGAAATATGAAATTTAAAACATGATAAATACAAGAAAAAAAAACGCTACAACGTAAACTGCATCGATTTATGTAGCTGTGGGCTAATTTTTAGCGTTTTAAAAAATAATTTTGTGTATTATTACACAATTTGATTTATAACAATGACATTCTTGTCATTGTTATAAATCAAAAGTTACTCAACATTCTTCTACGACCATATCGATATTTTAAAATCTTTGTTTGCGAACATATCTTCAATATCATATAATATACATTCTAATGTATGTTGTAGCAGATAAATCAATACCGAATGTAGTAAAATCGTACTTTGGATATGGTGAAACTTCCAATCCATTTAATTCTTCAGACCGTCTAAGTACAGTTAGTTTTTTCTTTTAAAAAGCGTTACTTCATAATATTTTTTTTCTGTTGAGAAAAATTTGGCTCATCCTCATCAAAACACCGAGAATCTTACCTTAAATACAATATTTACATATTGTCAATTTCGTAGTTATTATATTTATTGAGATATCTTTCTCTTGCAGTAGAAGTTTTTCGAAAAGTTCTTTGGTTTCCTCTAAAAAATCATACGTGCGAGTTAGCACCATTCCTGCACTTATATCATCATTTTCAAACTCATAAAGTACCTTCGTTGAATTCTCAACTTATTCACCCTTATATTTTTCTGTAATTTAGAACAAACAGATCATAAAACAACCTTTAAATAAATAAAGGATGTGCTTTCATTTGCAATGAAAACTTATTGGAATATCCAATAATCAAGTTTGTCATTCATAGATTCTATTTATTTTAACTAAATGTGGTGTAATAAACAAATTGGCCGCACGACTTTAAACGAAAATTGATATTCGTAACATTAACATGAAATCATTTGAGTTATCGAAATGTATCGAAACAACGCGACATGCAATTTCGTTATAAGATCGTTATTGGTATTACCAAAAATATTGCAAACATTAAAAAAGCGAATACATGCAAATGTATCAGTTTTGCATTATAATCTTGTTGAAATTGTTGTTGTATTTACTACCATGAAAGTTGAAAATTTTACAACAACATCGATATACAGATATATATCTCTCTCCATGGGAAACATAATATCAGCTCTCACGTGTCTAAAATCGCAATCTTGCGCACAGACTAGCGCCACGGCGTTTAGATGCATGAGATTTTAAGCGCCAGATTTCGCCCCGAAACATTCCATTTGGCGCACCGGCGACGTCCCCGGGTCGAGGTCCGGGCGCTGTCGAAATATTCGTTCCGCTCGACGCCGATTACTCACGAAGCGATCTAATGACCCCCTTAGCGCTCGCGTCCGCCGGCACGTTCCTCGCGTGCATAACAACATGCATGCACAGCACCATAATGCATTTTTCGAACTTGAATCATACGCGGGTCGGGCCAAAATGGCTAATATATTTAAATGTAAATGTGGATTGTCCGAGAGCTAGGAGATCAAAATAATTACAACGTTTACAATAACATTTACAACCCTACCTCGTTTCTTTTTTTATCTTTATGATCAGTTTACGAACTTTTCGGACCGTATAGTTTTAATTGCGAAAAATGAAGATAAAAAAGAACAGTATGGGATTTTGCAAGACAGGGATTGATGTATGGTGCCAATGAGCCATGTACGATGAAGACATATCGTGGCCAACTTGGCTGCAGCACAAAACTGGGCCGGCTCGACCCGAGAAATACCACACCGTCACGGAATACAGACGTGAGTAGCAGCTTCCTCTGCTACATTTCGTCCAGGGAGTGAGAATTCCGGTGGCCCACTACCCCTCTGCTCCTTCTATCTACCCGATCCCCCTCCATTAGATAACCTATTCCCTTTCAAGAGACCGCCAACGCACCGGTGACTCCTCTGGCGTTGCGATTGTCCATGGGCGGCGATGACTATCTACTCTCTGATGACTCACCTGCTCGTTTGCACCTCGACTATGGATAATCATCTCGTTTTATTGATTTTGTAAATCATAAGAAATAAAGACGTTGATCACTAGATATTATCCACACAAAATTAAAGAAAGTTTTTGAATTATTTCCTCCACAACGTCGTAAAATTAAAACGTGTCCAATTGAAAACATGCCATACAGTATGTATTTGAAGGAAGAACATTTTCTTCAAAAGGCTAATTACTGAAAAAACGAATAAACTTCATTGAATACAACAAATGTGTGAGTCGAGCAAAATCCAGGTCGATTATACTAGACTTTGTGCTTCATTACTATTTGAATACAACCAAACACGTCCAGATGTACTTTCTCATGTCTACAACTAACTGCCTATAGGCTACACCACATAGTGTATCGACCGTCTTCGTGTCGCCAAGTGGCGCATCTGGTATGCGGACACCTTAGGTACTGCTTATATAGCACCTAATGTCTAGGTAGTTCTTGACCTTTAAGTTAGGTTCACTGCAGCTTAGTAGTTTCTTCTCATGGTATAGTGCTTAAATAGATTTTTTTTTTCAATGAATTCTAGAATTTATCCAAAAGCACACTGAGACAAACAATACTTAAAGATATATGTTTTTTACAACTTTGTGTATTTATTTAAAGGACATATTTTTGCGTTCTTCCGTTAAAACGTAATTATGTAAATGACAATGCGTCGCAGGAATACTAGAGGCGACAGGAGACGCAAGCGTTTTTGTGAAATTTTTATGCTCAGAACACCAATCAAACTCTCAGCGCGCATCGACGAGTTTACGTGTATAACCTAGTTTCCGATGCAAAATAACTGCAAAATTTCGGCAATTGAGGTACGGCTGGAACCGCCACCGCTTATGTATACAGCTGGGCTCCTGGTATGTGCCACTGATACATGGTCTATGTACCACGGCCTATGTGCTACCTCTCCCCTCCGCCCCCCCACCGACGACGGCGTGACACCCGCGTATGCCCCTGCCCCCGCCGGCCCCGGCACCCCGGAACGCCGCAGCACGCGCTGCGTGTGCCCCGTGTAGTGGCAGCCACCCCGCGCGAGCGATCCTCGCGGCCGTGAGTTTGCGACGTGCCGCGTTGAACATCGATATCGATGATATTATTATACATTAAAATAGATTTTCATCAAGTGTTAAAGCGATTTAAAACTTTTTTAAAATAGACACGAGTTCCACTTCACAACTTTTAAGGAATCCGGACCCATCGAGTGTCCGTATCGTTGCGATCTCGCATAAATAAATAATTCCGTTACACGTGTATTTTGTCTCTAGTTGTCATCTCGATAAGGGAAGTAAACAAACGTCCACTCGTTGGGCGGGGAGATAACATTGGGTATATATTAAATATGTTAGCGCGAAGTCCTTCTCTAACACAAACAGCTAAATATACCAGTTGTTGACTCGTCATATATGGACGGCAGACGGAAGCGTGTCTACAGAACTAGATCCACATCTGTGTAATGGTTGTTATGTATTACAAAACTTCTCCGAAACGTGTATATGTCAATCTGTCTGTGTCGATACTTTTTTCTGAATAATTTTAAGCAAATTTCGTAAAGATTTACATTTGTGATAGAGAGCTCATGAGCATTTCGTATCAATCAGCATTATTTAGTATAACGTTAACTGTGACACATCATTTAGCGTACAACTTTCATCATACGATGCTAAATGATTTGTTTTCAAAAAAAAAAGAAGTTCTAGCAAATATTTCGCAATAACATATGTGTGCCCATTACACAATGTTAAAGGTAAACGATTTGCTGTAAAATTAAAAAAATAAATTACAACACAGTATTCTAAGGCATTTTGTAGAAAATTATATACTGTCCAAAATCTTTGAAACTATTGAATCCGTTTAAAAAGTTTATGCATTTTAAGTATTATAAGGGGATATGAGCCCAATTTTCATTAATTATTATCGATAACGCTATTTTGGATATACTGACATACCTTCATTATTTAAAAGTGCATTTTAAAACGTTTATTTCGTTATGCGTAATCAAATCCCGAATTAATTTTATTTATCGAATGGAGATCAAGTTCGGAATCTGAATAAAATTAAAGACGATACTTACAGCGGACAAGCAAAATTGTAACGAGCACAGGGATTGGGATCATGATCGATAATGAAATTCATGTAAATGTTTAAATTCCATCGACCGCTAGTTACTTACTTAACTTGCAAAGTTACTGTGAGGAATGGAAGTGTGCGAATTATATACAATTATACATGTATATAATTAAATTATGGCTGTTATCATAACTATTCAGAACCAATCTTCACTATAAAATTACAGCATATAAAATTCTTATAGAAGCGTTTTTTCCAGATTCTTACTATATCTAGTTCGAAACTGATTATAAAGTGTTGGTAATATTGTGACTAATTGACACAGTTTAGACACAAAATATTTTACAGGAAGCGATGGTGATAGATTTGGAGAGCTATACAGACGGAAGTTTCTGAAGAATTCTGATCATTGCTGATTGACCAATGAGTTTTCAACTGGTGTCGAATTAAAAACCAATCGCTCTGTGCCTCGAGAAGTACTTTAAGCTGGCGATCGCAGTGGAAGTCACGGTATCGGTGGCGACCTCTGACAAGCAGTCACCGACACGCGCTTCACCGGCGTCGAAACAACAGTAACCGGAAAGTTGAAACATAATATCTTTTCCGTTGATGCTTTGATTTGAAATATTTTACTCTATTTCTGTACATCGACATCGTTCCTTTCGCTTAGATAATAGGTATCGGTGTCAAGGTATTTAAATTGCTTGTTAGTATTTTATCACTGCTGTAAAGAAATAATTGTAAAGTCAGCCAAATGCGAGGCGGTCTCGCACACGGAAGGTTCCGTATCACCACACGATACATTTGTGTTATGTGTTTACGAAAAAAATGTGCCCTTTTTCTCGTTCAGGTTAGGATCCCTAACGCGACCACGAATTATTTACTGTGCGTTTGGTACTATAAGCGCATCGAGTTTAAAACGTTTACGTTGTTATGACGTTTAGCGTTTTTACGCTAGAGAAACATCAAAATGCTATAAAAACAATTTTTTAGTATGGGGCTTACACCCCCCTAAGAAATTTTTTTTTGTGTTTTTTATTAATTATTCGGCTATCGGCGACAGTGAATTATACTCTGTGAAAATTTAACTGGCTACCACCTATTACGGTTCAAACGATATAGTATTTTAAAGGTAGGACAGACAGAGGCTATGACACATTGACACCCTCTGCTACACAAAACCCTTAAAAAGGATTTAAGGAATTGGTACAGAAAGAAGCTTAGATTGGAGGTTAGAAAAACTTTGATTATATTCCAAAAGCAAAGAAACTATCTATGGAATCTAAGACGGAAATGATAAACTGACCGTTTAGAGAAAAACGATTAGATAATCATTGTGTATAACCTAACACCATATAAAGTTGCCATGAAGTATCTTTACAGGTATCATAAAAAGGCTAGCATATTTGGTGTGTTTACGAGTAGACACAGATTATACATGAAGCTTTCCCCATGCCCACCTCAAAAATATTTTTGAACAATTCATTAATATCTCTTTGATAAAAAAATTACGCGCTTTTAACAGAATTTAATTTTAGTCCATATAGCATATAAGAGAATAAGAGACCCGGCGGTCAACGACACAGACCAACAAATAGAAAAAAACTCTAAAAAAACCTGGTCGACTATAGGGCAGCTTAAAAATCTGACAATCTACCTATACTCTAAATTTCTATATATCCAACAAAGTTTTGAACGAGAATGACGCCGTGAACGCACTCTGCTGGCCGAGCGGCCTCTGGTTTTCGGCAAAACTTACTAAATCGATTTGCATTCCCAAAAATTCGATAACAATGAAATCATCGATAACCGTCCAACCGAGGCTTCAGCAATCAGGTGGCAGTCAGCGTATAATCATTAAATACCCACGCGAGGGGCGCGATGACGCCCGCGGGGGTTCGGGGGCACGCGCGGTCGGCGGGCGCGGGGTGGGACGCGCTCCCAATTATGAAAATGCGAATGAAATACATTTAAATTTGGAACGTTTTCCGAATACCGATAATGAATAAGAGGAACCAAAAATTGTCGCTTTACGTTCACAAGAGGGAGCGCGCCTCGTCTATGGTCACGTCGATCGACGTCGTCATCTCTACGCAAGAAGAAACATGCCCAGCTCATGCGCCATATTTATTTGTTCATAGTGATCTTCATTTCTATGTTACTCCGTGTTAGTTGAATTATGACCGAATGTAAATTTTTAATGTCTAAATACAAGCATAAATCGATTTTCTCCATATATAACATGTATGGTCTATGGAAAGTTCAAGTTTTTGCTCTACCATTTAATAAACATATTGATAACATGTTTAATAATAATGTAATTTAATCAAAGCGGTTGATATACTGACGATTAGATTATTGTTACATATAAAGTTTTATCAAAGCTTAATATAAATCTAAGAAGAGGCAAAAAAAAAAAACGATTTCTCGAAACTACGCCCTGCTACAAACTACGACCTAAACAGAGGTAAAAGTATACAATTCAGTAGAGACAGATATTAATTAAAATTAATCGTAGATTTGAAACCTAATCTATATCGTGATTGAGACTGATTTCGAAGGTCTTCCTAAACATAGACCTTTACCTGAATATCCTTTTGATTTATCATCAACACAATAAGCTATTATATATTAACGTCTGCACGTGACTTATTTCTATGTACATAAGTAATAAATGGATAGGAGATTTAACTAGTAATTATTTCTCTTCAGTTTGTTACGCCTGTTACGTCAATATGCAAATCAATTTAAATAATCTGATAGTGGCTATTAATTTATAATAAAAAAATACTATTTTATTCCAGCGTCATGTCTTTTTTTCTTATAGTAATTTTAAGGATTTCAGCATCCTTTTTTTATTATTGCATTTCCTTCTTTATCTTTGACGTTTTTATTGGTTTTAAATTGCTTTTGTCAGATTTTAAAAGACTCCTAATAATCGAGTATCACATTATATAGTCAGGAAAATTTAAAATTATAATTGATTGCACCTCTGACAAACAATTCGCAAGACTTCAGTTTTATAAGACACAAGACAAATTTAGTAATATTTAGAAATTTTAGTTTTATTATCTTAAATAGTTCAATAAAGAAATAAAATAACAACGTGTAGTTGTTTCCATTATAATCTCTCGTTGGTTAACCCGCCACGCAAGAAACGTCAACTTGTTGCAAATGTTTATCAATCATAAATAATTATAACAATGACAATAACGATATGGTCAATAAAAGTACCGTGAAAACTGTTACAAGTACTCAACTCACAACACTCGTGTTTCTTATTCGTGTGATTTCCTATAGGCAACAGATATCCTTGTACACGTAACAATATAAGTGCTTTATAAAAATTATAACTTTTGTTAGCAAATGATGTGTACAGATGAAAATTTTGATGAAATGTGATGCTTAAGTGAAATAGATCGTTATTATTTAATAAGACATAAAAACTATATCTTTTTTAAGGTCCTATGTACACGATTACATAAAAACCTAGTGAGAGAAAAACGCCACGCATCGAGTGTCGATTTACAATAACTACTTCAAATTGTTTTCTGACTCTATTATTATGTTTACTTTAAGAAATAATATTCATTTTATAACATTAAACCCTCGTAGACGGGTTTAAGCCGCAGTCCTGTAATATTGTAAGTTCTAACTTGATAATCTTTGATATCCGTAATCCCAAAATAAACCTAACTTGCCAATGTACCCGTACTGTTTATGTTATGATGCCCCAAGGGCACAGGTGTCTACTAAGAAGAGGGTATAAGACCAGTCCCACAATGTGACAAGACGTGTTGGGAAGTTTACATGCCTTTGAAGGTTGTAGTGAACCTTATTCGGCATTGAAGTTTACGCACAATGTTCCTTTGCTACTTAAAATAAAGGACCATTAATGTTTAAATTTAGACATTAGTTAAAGTAACAATCATTAGTGTCGACACGAGATTCTAACTCACGTCCTCAGCATCATAAGCTGTCACTTCTCTACTCGACAATAACTAATAATTTTCTAGTTTTTCAACTTTCGAAGTTAATATGAAAAGGTAACAAACCTAATTCAAGTATATATTTAGTGGGGTAATTTATTATTGTTTTGATTCAGTGATGAAATAAATACATACATTTAAAACAATATTACCTAGGTTTTTTGCAATTGTCATTGTCTATAGATAACAAAATATAGTAGTTGTAGGTACAAATTAATTTTGCACATAATGAGCAACGTATTTTGACAACCATATATCACACATATATCATTATTGGGTATTGTGTTAAGGGAACAGCGGGTATTACACTTACAGGGTTTAATAGTGAGCACGAACTTTTTTCGATGTCATCACTTATTACAGGTCGTTATCTCATTTTAACAAACTAGAGTCGACACTGCACTCACGTGTCATGTCACAAGACGTCGTTTTTAGCCGCCAGTCGTTAGTGCAAACCAGCTTTAAAAAAAAATAAGAATTTTATTCGGCATCTTGAACATTTTTTTTTTTCTAATTGGAACTAAATAATTTCTCTTTTAAATAATGTTTACAATTTTCTATTTTTTTTTAACAATGTACTATTCTCATAATATTGTACAAGTGTACGATAAGTATAGGTAAAACTGTTAACAACATCAGATAATAAATAAAGTGACAGAGAGACAAACCTAGACAAACTACGGAAGACCTATCGCGTAAAAAAAAACGGCCAATTATGAATCGCTCTCGCGTGGAGAAAATTTCGTTCTAAAATATCATCGCATTACTTACTACCTGTTTTAAATATGATCCAAATTTATTTGTGGGTAATTAAAAAAAAAATATTAAGAAAAAAAAATTGTAGTCGATAGCAGTTGGAGTATTCATAGACCACGACTTATACATAAACATATACATAAAAATGTTCATGAAATTTGAATTTTTTTTTATGACAAACCATGCTTTGTACATGGGTAAACACTTTTGTTCAGAGCAGAGTTTTTACATATTTTATCTATTGTTATCTTCAAAATAAAAAGAACCGTTTTCCCATAGACTACAAGAATTCACAAGGATTGATTTTTAACGTACGCAACTAATATAGATACGGTCTCACCTACTTGAACTCCTCGACTCGTTCCGTACTTAAAATTTATCATTAAATGATATTGTCACTTTTTAATTATTTCAAGGTATATGCAGCTATTAATATGATTTTTTTTTATTTTGTAAACGTTATAGATATATGAAATATTATTTACTAGAAATTAATATCCTCAGCTCCTTAACACTACATAACATATCTGTCTGACACATTATCTAATCTCAAGGTATTGGTAACTAGCTTGCGTCCGCGGCTTTAATTGCGTGGGCATAAAGTGATTTTTTTCATATTCTACATCGAACGATATCGCCGTCAACCCCGATACTGATATCCCGATATCCGATCCCTGCCCCGCTCTACATTCATATGCTCATCCCGCTTCCGCTTCAGATTTTAGCACCCCGATCAAATCATTTCAGCCGAAAATATACATACTGCCGCTAGATTATTTTATAATGCAAAGATCTTGCTCTTGTTCTTGATTTCGATTCTAATTCTACTCGCAATTTCAATTCTAGACTTTTGTGAAAGTTTGTTTTCCTGTGGATATTGCTGTTATAAATAAACAATTGGTACAAAAAAGCAAGGGATTCGGTTTTTAAGTTGAAATTCAAATTCAAAATATTTTTAAGTCAGGTTATAAGAACAGTTGAAATACGTCATAATTTTTTTGCGAATATATACTTAACTGCTCGTTGGGAAGGTAGTTTTCTCACAAGAAGAACGAGCAAGAAACTTGAGGGTAGCACATTTCTAATTTCATCATGCATAGACAAAGCAAATACAAAACCACTAACGAACGAAGCAACCCGGTAAGAAGTCGATTCGTTCATGCCCATGAATATTTGTCTTCTAAATATTCAAAAATTGGAAATGCCTTTTTATTAAGATAAATGTAAATATTGTATATCCACAGGAATCCTATAGAACATGCGCACACAGAGCCCTCTAAATGAATTTGTAACTTTGCGTAGTCGAGTAACATGTAAACTCAATTTGTTTTTATTTTTGGTATTGAATTTACGTCGATCGCTATTTGTTTTAAAAATTTGTAATTTTTGCCTTTCCATATAATAAATTTTCATAAATATGTTCTATGTTTTACGAAGCAAAGATGCGACCAAGCCTAGAAACAGACAGAGAGATATTGTATTTATTAATATGTAAAGACATAAAAACTAAATCTGCTGGTCCTTAAAATTTTATAAGAATTTTTTTAAGGACTATAAAATTGTCTTCACTAACTTACTGACAGACAAAACATAACTAAAAGTACTAGAAATATAAAAAAAAACGCATACTCGTCGACTTGAAAATTTTCTTCTTTTCGAAGTCGGTTCAAAAACTAAGCCTCTGTTAACGTACCGTAATGATTATTGATTGAAATGTAGAAACCTACAATCATATTGTATTTGATAAAAATTCATATTTTATTAACTGTAGATTGTTATCACGAATTTTATATTTGCTATTGTGAATTTGTCTCTTTATAGATAGACAGACAGACAACCTCGCTGGACTTTTCTTTAGACCTACTTGAAAGGGATAGTTCCTCCACACATCACTTTTATATAACTTTAACTATATAAGTAGTGCAAGCTGAAACAGTTCGCAAGAGGAGTTTTTTTTTTCCAATTTAATCGAGTATCATTAACATAACTTAGCAAATTTGCTCGAAATACAAATGAATATACAAAAATCTTTTTCGTGAATCAGTCTAACTGTTATTCAAAATCATATCAGAATTCCTGCAGTGCTTTCTTAGATTTGACTTTAAAGACAGACTTCAATTTTTAATATGTAAGGATTTCAAGATAATCACTTTCCAACTGAACTGTACTTTTAACGCGCCGCTAGCGTCCCGGTATTTTTAAAGCGGACATCGATGGGGCTGCCGCCGGGGTGAATGTCGGTGGGTGGGAAAACGGTAGGAGGGCGAGGGGGCAGAGGTACACCTCGTGGGCCGACCCCCCTCGCGTTTCGTCCCTCCACGCCCGCCGCCCGTTCCCAAAGCCGTATACAGTAATACCATAACGGGTGCGAGCTATGACGAGATTATCTACGTACACGCAACACGGGCCTACCTCGTATATAACCGATATCGTTACATAGCAGCTTATGTATCCGCAACATATGTACATACGGCCCGATGCATCCGTCATGTACGCGGCTATTGCCTACGCGGTAATTGTTCCGTTTGACACCCATCAGACGGGATTGAGATGTGATGTCGTGGGCGTCATCAGCAATCGCGGCAGATGATCTCGGGTAGCCTATGCCAATGGACACAGATCATTATTATCTAAAAGTTTTACATCTTACAACAACTTTGTTTAAATTTTATCGCTCGCAAGTTATGTGGGAGAGTATTAGCTTGTTTAAAATATACAAATCCAAAATAAAATTATGGTTGTACTTTTTTTTTTTCGTTTTGTTTGAAATACTACAACATAAATTTGTTATATTTTTATGTAACTTTTATTATTCGATATTAAATGTTTTTTAGAAATCATGTTATAATGATAAACATCACTTTGTACGGAAATTAAGTCGAGAAAAAGCTGATTGCAAATTTAATTTTGAGAAAATATCATAGATAAATACTCGATACAATTTTAATTCCATATACTTCTAACAAGGAATGTTTAATGATTTTATCAAAATTTTTAAAATAGTACGTTTGAACGTATTGGAGATAGATGAGAGTGGTGAAACTGTTTTTGTTTTTTTGTTTCAATAGAAATAAGAGGTTTAAGATTCACATCATATAAATTATAAGATATCATAACCTGTATGTTGTTTGAAATCGTGCAAATTTTCATGATAAGCATTCAATTGATATTCCATTCGGTGAAAAAAAAATTGTACCTAACGTCTGAAATCAAAACAATCCGTTAAGATAGTCTATCACTAACTTGTAATAAGATTATATTACCTTCTCTTTTCGCATGTTTTGATATAAAAAAAAACATTGAAGATTTCTAACCCAAAAACCACATTGATTGCCTTAATAAATTACTAAAAATATATAACACCATTAATACAAATACTCAATGATTTAGGGATGTAGTCAACGCTCACTGAACTTATGTAAGAGCAGTATCAAAAACGTGCAAATTTATTTTTAAAAGGTCGTCTTCGTAATGGGATTATTCCTAATAAAAGCTAATGAAATCGAACTAAATCATTATTTCAGGGGATTAATAAACCACGTCATGTTATTATAAAAGTAGGGATTAGGGTCAAAGGTAAGTGAGTACCTATGGAAGGGCGGAAGGGCGTAGGCGCGCGCTGCACGAGGAAATGGAACAAAGCCGGGGCACTGTGACGAGCATAGATGTAGGAACCTGGCAAAGGGAGGTTGGGTCTTTTTCTTACTATTAATATTCACTTCGTGTTATATGATTACAAAAATCCAATTAAGAAATATAATTTATTTTTAAAAATCTAATAGAGTTATTTCCATATTATTTTTTCGTTTCTTTTATAAGACCATTACGAATTAAAAAAGAATGATGCATAAACATCTTACAATCTTTTTTTAATAATTAGACATGATCAAAACGCGACTTTTACACATGACGAGAGAATAATTACACAACACCGAAATGAAATCCCAGCATCACTGTCCAATACTTACGAATCTACGTTTCTATGTTTTGTTCTACCTAAAAAAATCACTATATCTATAACGAATCACTAAGTTGGAATTAATGTTTTATAGTTTTTCCACCGCAACCTCAAAGGTGATAACCAAACGTATGTCGAGGATACTTAACATAATCTACAGTAGAACGCACGAAACTCTGCCGCTGTGAATTAAGTCACGAAAGCGTCGAAATTGAGTAAAATAGGAACGCGGGGGAGAAGACTGAAGGGTCGGGGAGAGTTATATCTGCGCATTGCCTCATTCGCGGGCAATTCAGAGCGGCAGAATTTCGCGCGATCACTGTACGGGGCATGTCGGCAATTAATTTGTAGCGACATATCTCACGAGCCGTCGGAAGCGTAAAAAATTTTGTTAGTACATAGCACCGTCTCATTGGATAAAATCTCTGCGACAATGTGTCGCATGTGATCGTGCCCCTTGGCGCAGCTCAGTTATACTGCTGTATCGTATGTTACATTCACCCGCTGCCGAGCGTCTGTGTCGCAATTGTTTAATTTCAGTTTGAGTTTTCTCGCCGGCCGCCGAGCGCGGGCGGGCGCTGCCGACGGCCGTCGTCGCCAACGCCACAACTACGTCCGGGGCCGACGGCTGAACTCGCTATCCGAGGTGCGGAACGATTGCTTTAATTTGACTTAGTTAAGAACTCATTACGCAATTCGACCGCGGCATTCGAATCCGCCACCCGCCGATCCGGAGTCTATGCTCTCGACGATCACCGCCGCCCAGCGCAGCTCAGCCGTATGTCCAGTTCTAATAGAAATCGAACCGGCTAGCATTTCTGCCGTATAGTTCTCGTGTTTCGTAACGCGATAAGGGTTTTGTATTCCCAAACACGGCGCATTGTATTCGCTAAGGATTAGCTGGCTGTTAATCCGTCGCGTGCATTAGTCGAAAATAGCCGGTGAGCCATTCTGAGCCACACATGACGGGCGGGTTCTGAGCCCCCTGATCTCCTGGTTTTCACTGAGCAATCAGTTTCGATAAGTTTTCAATGTCATGCGTAAGAGTTGATGTTTTGATAACTGATGACGATAATTGTCAAAGTTCGTCTTTTGATGATTTTTCGACCCTTTTTAAAACATCCTTCATGATGGGTTGATACGATTTTTTTATACCTATCATGAAGATTCTTTTATTCGGTTCATATTAAAACCAAAGATCTAAACGTTTTCAATTACTCAGTAAACATGGAGAGTACTAAGAAACAGTGATGTCAAATGCGTACACTGAAAAAAAAAAACTTTTAACAAAGTTCGAATTTAGCTCAGTTAAATAAATTCGTTGCGTAAACAATGGGTATAATTTAACCAATCAGATTAATCGAATCACTATTTAGGCTGGTTAATACAACCAAAATATTGGTTCGCCCAAAATCAGCGATCCATATCCGTTACGTTATACAAATTTTTGGTTGACGTGGTCAATTTTATTTTCAGTGTAGAGTCTTGAGCAAGACATTTTTTATCAAATATTTTGTGAAGAAAACACAGTAAAGAATTTTTGAAGGGTTTCGAAATTTTTATTTTATAACCGTTATAGATAAAAATATAGGTTTAATAGAGAGAAACTTGATTTCTTTATTATTAAATCTAATCCACTTTTTGGAAGTCATCAATAAATACAACGTGTACAATAGTAGCAAAGGGCCCTATTGTATTCAACTTTCCTGGTATAAACATTTTTAAACAATTACATATTTAATTAATACTAATTTTCTGTACAATATTTGCTTTTTTTTTTTGTAAAATTATTCATTGATAATTAGTTGGTGTTTTTCAAACAAAATCCTAATCAACACTATTACAAGTTCAAAAATTCGCTCATGAAACCGTTTTGACTGCAGCTATAGTTCAAAGTTATTTGATTAATTTAATGTAATTGCATTTATGTATGTGTACCCATTTCTAGTCTGAATTCCGAAAGTAACTGATTAAAATTGGGTCGCCAAATTCCCTGCGGACAGACAACCAAACCGACAACAAAGAAAGATATATAGAAGCTATATTAATGATCATAAAAAACTAGAATGACTTTTAGTGAACCCGTTGCCGTTGTCGGGTTTCACTTTGATGGCATCGGTAAAGTATAAAACTAAATATTCAATGCGACAATCACGACAGAAAATTGTAATTATGTAAATACTCCGGGAACTGAAGATTAGTTGAATCCCTTTACGAAGCATTTTAACATGTGATTACTTCATTTATTGCCGTAGCGTGTCTATTTTGCGGCCGTACCTAAATAATTTAACAAGACAAAACACGATTTTTTTTTTACAAAATAACTAGGTTTTTTAATGACGTCGGTGGCACCTCTCTACCGTCGTCTCCAAGAATAAAACAATATCGTAAAATCAAAACCGGTACTCTCTAGTTCGTTGGTAATTCGGCGCAGACCTCCGGGCCGGGGCGTCTCGGCGCTGTCTCCGCGCTGCTCGAGTAATTACGGCCGCCCCCGGCCGCCCGCCCCCGGCGCCGGCGCCGCCCGCCTCCCCCCGGGGATAAGTAAAAACAATATTTTTACGCGCGCCGACCAGGGCACCAGGAGTGACAGATATAAATTGGGGGTGTAAATGGAATTAGTTGCTCGCTGACAACATTTTCTTGTGACGATTCGGTGTATTACGGCCGTAATGGCGGTGCGACTTCTCGACGCGCCATTGTCCGAACGCATGATTTATATAACGCCCGATCTATACAAATAATATTATGTTACCCGATGGGACTTGTTTGGATATCAAACGATTATCCTGCCGGGCGCTCGAGACAGCGCCGTCGAAGATTTATAATATATGCATGGAAAGGAGATTCGCTACTATCGAGGGCACGGAGTTCAGCTCGGGCGGAGCTGTGGCTTAAACTCTAGCCCGTCACCGGGAATCAACGGTACGGCCCGAGGTTATGAAGCGAACTTCGAACTGTCCGTAAACTTTTTTACTGTCATAACCGAGAGTTAAGTAGTTTAACGCTCTCGATGCGGCACGATTTAAAAGCCGTGCGCGTCGTTTGACTTAAATTACGTACATTTCGTAGTAGTCAGTGATAGTACGAATTTTTGATATGAAACTTCCATATGAGCGTTGGATTGGGGTAAAATTAAGACATCTCAAAATACAGGAGACCCTTGGTTTTGGCCTACGCAGTGTGCGTTTGATTCTGTGTTTTCTCCTGTGATGAAGCTTTTTATAACAATAAACAGTGATTTCTCTATATAATGTAGAAATCTATACATATTACAAATCTATATATATTATATGTATAAAATAATAAAATACACAACAGTTTTGATGTTCCACATCTACCGGATGTCCCTTAACGCACTCATTTTTTTTTTGAATAGAATATGAAAATTAAGAAAGATGACGCATTAACGTAACGCAGTCATTATACATCAATATAACATAACCTTATTTATGAAAGGAAGCGGAGACATCTGATCGCCACCCTTTTCGCCCTTAACGTAGCTCATTTGCTTCATCGCCGTTCAACGGTTACTTCATGCGAGCTCGCAGATTTAGAATACACAAAATTTGACTCTCGATTAATGCACCAACAACACAAGACGTCCCTCGCCGACCCTCACATTACGTGTTTTGGCTCTATAAATTAATGAAGACAATGGCAATAAATCAAACAATATAGACGATGTGATAAAATGGTCCACATAACTTGTATTCAAAGTAAGCCATGGGTTTGTTAAAAATTTCATTTCTACGATAACATTATTCGTGCACGAAAAAAAAACATTATCTCTCAAACGAAACCCGAATGTATTAGTTCGAGAAGAACCCAAGAGCTTTTAGCTAATGGTCCAGATTTACTTTTACTTTTCCGTTCTCTTAAATAATTAGTTAGCATTTACCCTCGGACATCACAAACAGTAGATAACTAATTGCTGTAAGGCATTCGATACGATTTCGAAGGCAGATCGAAATTACATAATCAAACACATGTTTACATCCCTCTTCTGAAGAAATCAAATTACCATGATAGAAATTAAGAGCAGATCCGGGATTGTAAGTGACAGCAAGATTTCTCAATACAAAAGATCTACGTCCACGGCGGGCAAAACCGGGGGCGGAATGAGAACAAAATAAATAGCGTAATAAAAAATAATCTTATAAATAATGCAACTTTTATGTGTCAATACACATATTTATCTATCGTATGAAAACGTTATATATTACTATAATCTATTATTACAAAAATAAGCACAAGTAACTCATCGATGGAAAAATTAAATATTAGTATAAACATAATTAAATTTGACTACCAATAAGATATCGCTCGATATCGCCACACTCAAGTCATACGATTTAATATAATTTTTACGTCACGTGTACCCAGGGCCGTCGAGGGCCGTTCGGGACCCACACGATAATATGGGACCCTGTTAGAAAGTAAAAAAACCGGCCAAGTTCGAGTCGGACTCACGCACTGAGGGTTCCAAACCACACACCAGTGTTATTTTATGAATCAAGATCTCTGTCTAGAATTCTAGAACAATTTCTAGAAGAATCTAGAATCTGGGAAAGCAGAACCTGTACTTGGCCAGTTCTTATTCGTTGTTATTTTATACAGTTCACAATGTAACCACCCTACGTTACGAACTCAAAAAAGTTGAATGAGAAAATAACTTTTCTGCTATGATTTTATATTTATTATGGTTGATTGGCACAAATCAAATATTAGATACTTATGCTGCTGGTTTGAATTTGATATGATCACAATAATGGTTTCTTTCGGGATTACTGTTTTGAAAAATCTTCTATTATGTCCTCAAAATCTAGTTTTTGAAGGATATCACTTTCTATGCACATAATTGATAAATTAGTTAGTCGTTCTTGTAACATTATTGTTCCTAATTCATTTTTTATTCCTTTAGTCGTTAAAATGAACGCTCTCCACTACAATTTGTAACTTTTAAACAAAGGAATATTCTTGTAACAACTTCAACATTTGAAAATGTTTCTTCCAATTTATCGGACTTAATTAGGTTGTGTAAGGCCGAGATGCGTAAATAGGCTGATTCCTTACTGATGTCCTTTAAATACCGCCTTCAATGAAAACATTCTGATTTGAGTTCATATGCATTAATACCTTCGTGATAAAATTCTGCGAATTCATTGCATTTTATTGTCAACTCGTCAGAATGGATTGTTATTAACTGACAAAGGAAACTAAAACGACTGTTAATCCCTTGGTATGCTGCTAAAGGTATTTTTAAATGTGCCTACAATGTATCAATTATAGGAATAAACGAACCTATACAAATTTTTTCTTTGGCATTAAACTGTACAGTCTCCGATGATCCTTCAAAAAAAGAAATGCGTGTGCTGTGAATCCTTTTTTTTGAAGCTCATCTCCATAGTTAGCAAATGGATTTTTTTGCAGCTGATACGTACTGATCCAAAGTATTGCGTGCGTTATTAACAAAATCGCTCAAAGACGCGTCAAGTTTTGTTGCAACGTCTATGTTCATGGTACTATTTTGTAAACTTGTTTTATTGATAATTCCCTAAAGGTTTTTCCATATTTCCGTTAGGAGAATAGTCTCAAATTTTTCCATTTTTTTTTTTGTAGGCTTTGGGTTTCGTTTCTTGTCTTGTTTCTTACTTGCGATAAAGCTTAAGAAATATTTAAATAACCATTTTGCAAAATATTAATAGCATTATCACGTATAGACTATCTAGTATCCGGGAGAAACTTTAAGATTTTATTTGCAGCCAAATGCTCTGTCATAATTTTCCATCGTTTCGTGGCAGCGAAGAAAAAAATTGAACAATTTTTGGATAAATTGGAAGTACGCTATTGTTTCAGAAACACTTTGAACGGCCTGAACACCGACTGAATTTAGGGAATGTGCCGCACATGGAACGGAAATTGCTAACTTACTTTTTTCTTTTTTTGTGGACTGAATACCAGAATATTTTCCAGGCATATTTGATGCATTATCATAACTCTGCCCGCAACAGTCTTTTATAGAAATGTCAAGACTTTCAAAAAAGTTTAAAAATTGTATCGGCTATGTATTGTGCATTATGTTCATCCATTGGCAAAAATTGCAAAAATCTCTCTATAAGCTCTCCATCTTTTACGTGTCCAACGACGAAGGTCAGTTGGTCAACGTGGGAGAGATCTGGTGTAGAATCCACACTAATAGAATAGTATTTTGCTGATATCAGTTCGTTTACAATTGTTTTTAAAACTTGCTGTCCTATTACATTAATAAATTCGTTACAAATATTTGCAGACAGATAAGATGTACTTGCTCTTCCACGATTCCCTCAGTTTCATATATGATCAGAAAAAAAAAATCAAATTCACTAATTAATTCTGAGCATCCCAAATAATTCCCATTATTTTGAGATCCCAATATTTCATTATCACCACGAAAAGAAAGCCCTCTTGGAGCCAAAAATCGCACTAATTTGACTTCTGCTCATTCTCACTGTCAATTCGTCTAGTAGATTTGCTTCTTGCGACATAATTCATCATTAATTGCGTGTAATGTGAACTATTCTCATGGTCCATTAATAAGTTACTTATATGCTTCCAATCTTTATATCCGTTCAGAGAATTTAAGTTATGTCCTGTAGTATTAAATAGACGGCAGCATAACAGTACACAGATTTCTTCGAAGGTGAATAAAGGAGACATTTCCTTCTATATTTTTGCCATTCATTTATATACGTGTAAAAATATTTTTTGTCAGGTACCTAGTTTTTTTTACCGCTTGAGACTAGAAAACTTGCAGAAGTTTCGGACAAGTCATAATTTCTGTTTTGGAAAAAGTCTGACCCTTTTCTAATTCAAATATCACGTATTTTATCCATTATAATTTCACCACAATAGGTGCTAGAATCAGAAGATACATTTTCCAAGCTTGTAGTTATCAACTCACGGTAGTTTGAAGTGGAGGGTTCAGCGTTGAATATGTGTTGATCATTTTTGTCATACGGAAACTTTTTGCCTCGTTAATAGTCAGATGCATTTTGATCTTGAGTGTTGAAGGGTTAATAATCAGTCAGCCTATTTGTTTCTTCAACCGTAAAAAATGAAGTGAGTTTAGGAAATTTGCGGTTACTTTGAGTTACAACTTTTTTTCTTCTTTAAACCACTTAAATACGTTCTTTTCGACATAATGAAATGATTTATAAATAAACAGAATAACAACTTTGTTATTTTTAATATTTTTCCTTAAACAATATAAAATCACGCCACTTGTTACTAACCGATTTAAAGTTTAACAGATTTGAGGAACCTTCAACTAAAGACAATGTCTAGTTTTATGTGTCAGTCAGACTAGGTAATCAAACATGTTTTGACAATAGGTGACGCTAGATGGTATTGTTAAAATTAATTTTACTTCTAGGTAATGTGTCATTATTAGAAAAATATTCAGTTTTAAAATATATCTAATTTGGTTGGATACTAGATTAGTTTTATTTTACATATTCAATTTAATAAAGTTGGCGGTATTTCTTGGCAAATGCAGCCCGCCAAAAAGATTGACCGCAATGAAATGTCGAAATCCGTAATATAACTGACAATTATTATTATAGTTCAGTATTGCCAGAAAAGTATCGCTAAAACTCTCTCATTTATTTTCTAAATGTTTTTGTCGGGCTATATCAGTTGTACATGAATACGTAAGTCTTTCTGTGCCCCCGTGAGAACGCGGGCCCTAGGCATGGGCCCAGTGTGCCCTTATGGTAGAGACGGTTATGCTCGTACCTTCAACTAGCACGTATATTCACATACAAATTCAGCTTTCCCGTAGCTGCAGCATTCTAGAAGCGTGCGTTGAATTATGCACGCAGGCGCCGCTTAACGGCTAAGAACACCTAAGCCTGGATGCGGTAGCTGACGCCGATGACGCTTATCAAGATTATTACAGAAGAAAATGATTTTCAATTCAAAACGGCAGCATTGTTTGAGAGCGTTGGCATTGTAATTTTTCTGAGTAGCCAATTTCTAAATAAATTAAAGCTAATTTTTGGTTATCTTATCAAATTTAAAAACGTCCGATCAGGCATGTCGTACATGCACATTACTAAATTTTGTTAAAAGTTTCTGAACTTCTTTCAGAGTTCACTAATAGAGCTGAATAGGACACTTTAATGAATTCCTTTACAGTGTCGGTTAGGAACTCACAGTTTCATTTCAATATCAGATATTAGGTACATTTCTCGTACAATTAAAAAATAAATAAATTCTCACACACAGCCTACACTCATATTACGAATATAAATTTCATTCATACATCCCATCGAGAATAGGGTATACAGACTAATAGATAAAATCGTATAAACCGGCCAAGTGCGAGTCGGACCCATGTAGGATTCCGCACCACCGTACAATATTTAATACAACATATATTTCTTTAAATAGTTAATAAAAAACAAGAACAAAAATTAATTCGAACAAAAATCGATGAAAAAACAATTTTGTATGAGCACCCCTTTTATTTTTTAACTTTATTTTACTTTCTCATATGTTATTATAGCAATCATAGTGATATACACATTCTGTGAAAATTTCAAGCACCTACGTATTACGGCTCAAAAGGTACAGGCCTGTGACAGACGGACGGATGGACAGCGAAGCTTCGGTTATAGGGTCCCTTTGGCAACCTTTGGGTACGGAACCCTACAAATGAAACAGAGATTTGTATTATGACGTAAAATTCCATTTTTAAAATACTATTCGTGGCAATTTGATACTCTCTCGCAATTCCTTAATACAAAACTTTCAATACAAATCAAACTTTGCTATAATTTGGATAAACCCTGGTAAATACTTATATGCAAAAAATGAAATGGTTTTAATACCAACGGATTTTTTATAAATGGTACTATATACTCGTTAAACGTCATAAATCGCAACGACCTATGTTATTTATATATATTTTTAACAATTTCCTGAATTTGCATCAGGTGTTACGATTAACTTTTGCGCTGCCACATTGACGCATTCGCTTCATGTTGTACTAACTCCAGCGAAACTATTTACGGGTTTGCTATTTGAAATCTGCCAATTTTGTGAGTTTTTAAACAAGTTATGTTATTCGTGAAACTATCAGGACACATTGAGAATTTGTCACGTTTCAGTAATGACGCGTTTAAAATGAGTGCCCGACAACTAGAAATCTTCATATAAATGGGAAATAAGCCATACAAAGCATTGCAATAGTCAAATAACAGTAAAGGTACAGTATAAGACTTGTTATTATTGTACTTAATCAACAATATTCTAAATTTACCAACTTTTATGAATAAGTTTCATAAATTAACCAACAAGTTTTTAACGTAAGTCAAATTAAATCACTGACCTCGTGCTTCGAAGAGCACAATAAGTCGTGTGTATCGGACTTTGTCACCGCTCTGGTGACAATGATCATTAGAAGCCCTCAACTCGCACTGAAACACTGTGAAAGACGTCAAAGTGTAAGGTCATTCAATTTTAAATTAAAGGTCTGTAGGCGGGTACAGCTTAGCGATGGGGCGATTGCAACCAGACGCGACAACAACTAAAATCGTCACCGTCATGGATCACGATGAGCTTAGTATGCTCTGAAAATGTAAGTCAAGTGCGAGTTAGAATAACATATACAGAGCTCCGTAGGTACCTAGCCAATATATGGCTTTTATTATTTTGAATAACCATCTAATTAGATTGAAATCGTTCACGATATCCATCGCTTTTTGTGAAAGTGCAAGATTTAATACGTAAAGAAAGCAATTTGGTAAAAGAAAAACTATACATTAATACACATAAAATACAAAAGAGAGAATAGAAAGAGAGAGAGAGAAGAGAAGCCAACTCGATTCAGGGATAGATCTCAAAGATATGTTTCATTATATTTAGAACAATTACAACAATTATGAATAGAAAATTTGAAACAACGGAAATAACAAGCAGGTAATTAAATAGCGCGGGAATAGTGACCCGCTTGCATCCAAGCCAAGCTGTATCAAAAAACAGCTAAATTTGTCTATTTTACCTAGCTACCGCCAGCATATTAAACTTTGCTCCGAATTTCAATGGTGGAAATCTCCCAATATACTAATGCCCCAATATGGTGTTTTCTCTTTGGAATCAGATAACTTCCGTAAGTATGTTCGGTCTATATATGAACGTGCTGTAAGACAACTTCTGTTAGCTGTCCCTTTATACCTTAAGAAAATTCCATCGCGGTTAGACATTTTCATACAAACCTTTCTAATAAGAATCTGATATTTGATTTTTTTATTGGTATAAGTAACTACGTATATACAAAAATATATGCGACTTTAAACATTTATCTATGTAATATACAAACCAATGCACATACGTAATTGAATCACTTAAAGATATATATAAAAAAAAAACACGTCATCCATCGCCGAAAAGGGACGCATACGTGCTGCGGACACACAGACAGACCAAACAAACAGACATCACGTTTCGTAAAACGTTAGGCGCTCATACGTGAACAATCAATCTATAAGCAAATTATTCGAGACCAGAACTGATTCCGATTTGAATCTCTTTACTCGAGTATTTATTTAACTATGATGTTACATATCTATTGATAGTTTAGCTATGAATTGTTTTGTGTCCATGGAGAAAATCTCATTCGACTTTTGCAAAAGAAATAATATTTTTCACTATGGTTGTCCAAACTATGCCTTGGGATTAAAAGCTGACAAAAGTAAATTACTGAATAATATTCTCACAAAACCGATTAACGTGAAAGTCGACTTATTTATAGAGAAAGAAGCGTTGTTAAAATAACAACCAACGTAAGAGAAATAAGAATACGTTACAGTGATAATTCATTAATATAAAATAAAAAATACTGTAAGAGACATACATTCTTAACACGATAAAATCAAATGATAAATTGACTACATTTCGTTGCTCTTTTTTTTTTTTTCAAATTTAACATCTGATTTTTAATCGTCGAAGTACCCGATAATCAACCACATATTAAACATGGATGATATCAAAAACACTAATATTTGTCTTTTATTTCATCTAACACGGGAGTCTTGAATGTGAACATACACAAACAAAATAAAATTTAGGTCGAGAAGCTGTAGACAGGGAAACGGAAAAATGTATTTTAAAAATAAATAAAATAATAAATAAAAAAAATACATACATATAAAGTATTTATAGAAAGCATAACTAAGGTGATGGGCGCGTCAAATCACGCCTTAAATGTGAAAAAACAACGGGCAGGACATACTTTAATGATATAATAAGGACCAGCAGTTGAAAATACAGTTGGAAATCAGAACAAACAATGGACCGATGCTATCCGAGTAGCAGAAAAAGAATGAATGAATGAATACAAAGAAAGACTGATTGACCGATATACATTTTATAACTCATTGTTTTTTTTTTGCCCAAACAAATATATAAACCTAAAAGGACAATGTATTTAGTGCCACAATAAATTCTATTATTATTGATGTTCATATCAGAAAAACTCTTTTTTTTAGTTTTATTCACTACCTCTAACTCAATATTATGGTAGTATGCGAAACTGAATCCAATATATTCTTCAAGGCACTTCTTGACTTCTGCTGCCTTGAATTGGCAATAGTAATGTCCTCGCTGGCCAACCGATTCATCGCGATTGTCAGATTTACGGAGAAGTTACTTTTAACGACATTTATAATCGCTACCAAAGGTCTCTTTTTGAATACACTCCAGAGTAGAATGAAATACACATTAAAAGTGTACATCGAAAAATCAATAAACAAATCAGGATGCTTCTTTTTGTTTGTGCTGTTCTAGTTGTTAGAGCTATGTGTGCTTTGAAAAGGAAATGTACATTTGTGCATACAAAATTCCATACATAAGACCTTGATGATAATATTTGCTGTTAATATCTTATAGCCCTCAAAATCGTTTTATTTTGTATAGTTTTAAATATTCAACACTTATCAAACAAATTATTAAAATCTTATCGTAAACTATTTGAATTAATGGGTAAGACTTAACGTTCTAATAGTTGCGGGACTTTTTGAAGAGAGCGTTACTTATTTTAAAATACATTATATTTTTAATTGCAACCGCATTTTCGCTCATGTTTGTAGGTACCACAAATATTCTTGTATTCTTACTATTGGAATCTCTTCGTCATTAAAAACTGACCCTCCGTACATCCTTTTGACATCCGACTCTATAATAAAAGTACGCACATATAATTATAGGTAGGTAATATTATAGGTATAGCATAGCCTAGGTACGAGTATCTTCACTAAGTTGCTTTTTGGGGTCTTCGGGATGAATAGAAGCAAAATGTCAACACTGTGACTCGTTGAGTGAATAAGGTCTTCATGGAATTTGTTCGGAGCGGCTTGGACCTTCAAATTGCGTGATATGTTTTCAATTCTGAGACCTTCTGGACAAGCGGATGCGACCTTTTTCATTTGAGACATGCGAAGTTTGGCTTTTCAGATTGTTTGTACATTTTAACATTTCTCCGTGTAGAACTTAAAATACGTTTGACATGAAGCTTGAAAATTGTCCTTGATTCTGATCAGTACGCCACAGTCACAGAACTCCATGTAAAATATTTAATTACAGGGTTTACGAACTAAGAATTTAATGCTAACTATGGATTGCCTTGAGTTTGTCATTCGTTAGAGTTTATCAAAAAATTCTAACACCAACGTTTATCCGCAGACAGAAGATGCCGTAGCATTTTACCTGTATAATCCCGAAAGACAACTATGGTGGAGAAAATTCGCCGAACTTTCAACTTGATAGAGATGAGTTCACAATAAGTCTGAAGACTTGTGAGCCAAGGTCTAACGTCAGCATTCATATTATACCAAATTTATGCATATTTCTGGCACATTCTGGCTCGTCTGTGCCCGTTACATCAAATGACGCAAAATTCTATCAAAGGTCTTAGCAATATTATTAGCTGTTTAAAGTTTATTTCTAATAGCTCCATGTTTCAGAGGACGTGAATCGAGTGTAATTCTTCAATTTGATCAAAATCGGCCATTATCTTCGATTTTAAACATTGATACGGAAAAATTGTTATAAGTTTAGTTAAATTTTCTCAGAATCGATAATGTCATCTAGTTTTTTTTTTCTAAAGGTCGACGATACTTCGATCGGTGATGAATGATTGTTTTTGACGCTGATAATGACTATTTTAATCCCACCATGTGTCCAAGTATTAACTTGAACATTGACATGTTATCGTAACATTAATTCTATGTTAATAGAAAAAATATGGTAACACTTTTCTTCCAATCGAGTCGAGCTCGGTTCATGGTCACGTAAAACTTGACGTTGGCGTCAGTGACCGAATCTGTGGGTCGAGGTCGAGGTCAAGGTTCGCAATGAGGTCGGAAGCGAAATAGAAATCTGCATTGGAAGCGTCGGCTTTGATCTTGAAGTGGGTGCGGGGAGAATAAGGAGAGAATAATCAACAGAAATTGAGATTAAACCAATCGGGATCTAGAAACACTGAAGAAATCACAAAGAGAATGGAAATGGAACCAGGATCGAAAATAGGTACTATAATTTATTTCTTACGCGGACAGAGCCGCGAACACAGGCATAGACAAGGCGCAACAATAATTAATATATTCTGAACTGAAATCAAGTTAAAACGAAATTAGATCCTGGTTGATTTTTATGAACTAATAAAAGATAATATACGTAAATAACCATTTTTCTTCATGCAATTATTTTTTGCCATTTATTTATAATAATCGACCAATTGTTTAGAAGATCTTACTCGATTACATAGAAAACAAACGTTTATATTTATTAAAAGAACAAAAATCTTTTGACATAGGTAGAGTTCTAATGCCGCAAGATGTGTATATGCGGTAGGAAACCTAGAAGTTTAGGTATGCGTGAAGCATTCCGGTCTAAGCCTAGCCTAGAGTAGCGGGAGGCAGCGCCGGCTCGCATGCAAGGTCGCCCGCCGCCGCCTCATTGGTCACCGCAAGGTCCTAGTATGGATAATGTCCCGTTATATTTTTATTTCATTTTAATTAATTGATAGTGTAAATATTTTGAATTTGCTACTTTATATACCTTCTCTGTTACATTTAGATTATTTTAAACCAAACGTAAGGTACACCAAAAAAGATATTACAAATGTTGCTTTCAAAATTCACATACCTACTACAAAGAAAATCTTAACACTGTACGTTATAATATTTTTTTGTTTACTTTAAGTACTTTTATCTATCCTTACATAGGAAGAAGCAAATTTAATAATGTAATGTAACAACTGTTGTGGAGATAAGAATACAATTATTTTATTACTCCATGAATTTGTTAATAATAATAAATGATTTAAAATAATTTGTTTAAAATTATACACTATATAAGATATATGTTATTACTTGCTATATAGTGTATATCGTGTAATGTTCATTTGTTAAATAACTTTATTTCGCTAAGTTTTATTTATTACCTCGCCTTTGTACTATTCTGATTTATAGCTTTACAACAATGGTCGGTAATACACATAAAGGTTCTTGTAACGAAGTAATAATTAGATTCGGATATTGTTATACCGTACGCAAAAATATCTCGGTTAAATTTAGGTACACAGGAATGTCCGTACTAGCGCGACCTTCGCCGTCAGTATGTCATTTGAGATTCCGCCATTTGCAAGGCGGCCGCCGCGCCGGCCGCGGGAAACACACTTTGGCGCCAATTCGGATGGCGACGCCAAACGCCAACCAGCCACAATATACTGCGCGTGACGAGCTACAGCTAACAATTTAAATCTACAAATGTAATTTTCAGATTGTTTATGACTACTTAAAGTATTAGAAGTCATTTTATATATATATGTCAAAATAAGAACTTTACTTAATTGTAATTAAGATGCTCAATGACATTAGTAATAATGTGATTGAGCATCTTAATTACAATTCCAGCAATAAGAAAGAAAAGTATACTAGATACATAATAAATCTATGAATATAAAAAAAAAAACTTTAATTTTGTTTATTAGCAGTGGGTATACTTTTCATCCCCTCCACATTTATACGCATAATTTGCTTGGAACTGAAATATAAGAAGTAGTAAGTGATTAGTACTATAACAAAGTTGTTACCTTTGGCAATACGTGCTGCAACAATGCACCGGCCTTCCTCTTGGCCGCCATCTTGCGACTCTATACACTGTCTTTGGATTTATTTATTTTTATCTCGCTTGATTCGTCTTTATCACTTGCTTATCATCTCTTTTTTTCAACGTTTAGGTTTGATTCACAAAGTTTAATGGTCGTGATGAGTCACTGGTTCTCCAATCTTATTTCCACTCCCATATCGGTACGATTTTAGAAAATAATTAGAAAATTACCGTAATAGGTATGTTATTTGTTACTGTATGTAAAAAAAATAAAATTTTGCGAAATCAGTGCGAGATCTTTGTATAAATATGTTTTAAATATAGTATAAATAAATGTTTTAAATTGTTACTAAATCCTTCCAAACGAATGAATTTCACATTAAACGGGCCGATCGCGAAGTCATTCAACCCGCGCGCGCTTGCGATAGGTCAGTCCTGTTTATGTTTAGAGCGCTTTCAAAAGAGTTCCATTTTTAAAATGCGGCCACTTTTCAGCGGGCCGCTCCCTCTCCCTCGCCGTTCGCACGACTGCAGATGAACTGGTCCCTATTTGCGTTCCCCATTACGTTCAGGCACATCCAATAACTCGCCCGCTTGTGTGGGACACCCATGGCGAAATTTTGGTTCATTAAAAGGGCCGATCGCGAAATTATTGATATTGTTGTTTATGTTTACGCGTTTCCAATTATTTATTATGGAACCACTCATAATACTTATTTTAGAAATACGACTACGACATATATTATTAGAATATTAGATTTTTTTTGTAATCATTATAAAACAAGATTTTACACTATAGAACTTAAAAAATTATTAGTTCAAACTTGCATGGAAATCATTATTATTATTTTGTTAAGTAAGTTCGCGTAAGGGTAGAATCAAATGTATATTCCGATTGTTGGTTTAGTTATTTTAAAGGCTTAAAGATTGTGGTAACACAGTGATAAACCATTGATTGAAGCGAAACATAGCGCTCCGCAACGCGCTCACGACTGCGTATTAAAACGAAACGATGCGTACGCGACGAAACAATTTTTTAGCTTAAATTGAAAACTAGGACTAATTTAATTTTTAATTAAAAAATCCAAATGGCATTATGAAGTGTTCATATAGATTGATCTAAGTAGGAAATTTGAAAGCTTAAATCAGTCCCGTTTGGATGTAAAAGGTAAATGTCCGTTTTAAAACAAGTATCTTTGATGTTTTTTTTTCTCTTATAAAAGTTTTATTATCATGTAACGGCCACTGACAAATAAAAAACAATGAAATGAAAAATCGAATCACGAAAGACTACTTTCAAGTGTATTCTATTTTTTTGTGAAAAATTGTGATCCCTACCACTAAAGTTTCCAATTCGTCACGTTAAACTAATTATAGGTTATGTTGATGCTGTACTCATTTTTTAAACAATAAACCACTAAACATTATCGTAATTAAATTACATTTAAAGCGCATTGTCCCCATCCAATAAATTCATAGTCCTTCATGTAGATGAATAATGTTAATCACGATTTGACAGAAAAATGAAAATGAATTGTTTCGAATAAGAAAATAGAAACTCAAAAAAAAGTCGTTCTCATCTTTATTTTGGAGCACCTTAACAAACTGGATTGATCAATGATACAAAATAAACATTTTATATGCACAAAATTATGTATAAAACAGATAGACCGACGTTTGGAAATTCGACACTGGTTTTATGTTGATTCGTTATCCGACTTCCGACAAACAACTTCGAGTCGCACTTGGCCGGTTTTATGTCAAAGACGGCGTCGATCAGAACGACATGACGTTCCAGTCTCCGAGCAGCAGGGCCTCGGGAGGCCGGAGGAGTCTGTCTATACAGCCTACACCGAGAGATCTCGAAGGAGCAGCCGCGCTCTTAGGGCGACAGGCCCGCGGACCGGAGCGCGTTCGGGGCGCGGCCGCTGCACGGGAACGATTATTTTCTTTTTCACGATAACGACAAGGCCGTTTTAATAGCTTTCGGCACGCCGGACGCCGGTTTTACGACCGCGTTCCACTACTACGCAGTTTTAAGATATCCGAGATACGAGTACGGCCATCACCGTTTATGAGCATAAAACGTAGGAGTGTATAGAAGGCGGAATATAATAATATAGTTAGCGCATAGCTCGCCGTGTGCCGCCGGCGAACTGTCTCGGGCGCGGGTAACCGTTTTTATGAAAGCGTAGTGCGTCGCTGCCCTTAACTGCCCTCTCTGCTTTTATAACCCGCCGCGTAATTCCACGGACCCGGGAGAGGCGCGGCGCGGGGCGACGAAGGGGGGGACTCATTACTCGTGTAACGGCTTCTCGGTGTACGGCTACGACGTTGGGCGATGTGCCTTTTTGTCGGGATTCAGTTAAGAAATAACACTGTATGCATATCGTTTCGCATCGACGGCTATTCGTTTTTATCGATAAAAATGCTATTTAATAAACATCGCCGCGCGTAACCGGTTAATTAAAAATAAAGCGGCGCGGTCTTCCGGTAGCAAAGTTTAATCTAACATCGAATGTTTATACATATTTATCGCTTCGGAGATAACGCATCTTTAATGCTCGTACACACGTAATGTATTCAAAATTGAAATTAAAATATTTCCCATCTTTTCTAACATGAAAAATTGTTAAAAATAAACCAGTGTGTTATCTTCGTTTAATTAATCGATTCCATTTCTTTTAAGTGACGTTTATTTTTGTTTGCTTAAAAATTATAATCCCAGAATGACACACGGATATTCGAAGGAGATAGGTATACTCGACACGACACCACTATTAGCGTCCGGGCGGCGCCGCGCGCTTGCAGTGTCGGCAGGCCGTTATCGCTGTAGAGGCCATGACCGATCCGTTTATGACGCGCAGTCCACGCTACGAAATTTAATTTTAAACTTTGTAACGAATTCAGGTAGGTACTTTTATATATATACATATGTAAAAAAAGCAAACAGGAGAACTGTGTACATAATAGCACAAAACCGACCGTGACCTACTAACGATTGTTTTATTTTTCTAAATAAAACAATATGCGTACAAAGATGCGTATTTATAAGGAGTTGAAAATAATTATACGTGATTTAATATCTTCCTACTTAATACCCTTTAATTCGCCTATCAAATATACCTTTTTTCTTTTATTAAAAGCAGTAACGCTACTATAAAAGTTTGTAAATAAACATACATCAATTAAAATTTTCTCAAGAACTACAACTGTAATTCAAAATTGCTGTTGTATTCTCAAACTAAATCAAATCCCTTTTCGGTGCGATCGTAGGTGGTTTTAATAAGTGCATCGTTATCTATTAGCAGGAACGAAACCTGACGCCGCGCGTCGCTGCAACTTTGCGGGCAATGTAAAATAAATTATTATCGTTCGACTCGAATAGCGGTCGATGTACACGCAACAATGGCACTTCCAAAGTCCGACTCGATCGTATGTATACAGATTAGTTAGGACTGATTTTTATTACTGAGCTTGTGTATTATATCGCCTAGATTTTAGTTTAGATTTAAATCTTCATTTACATCTGACATGACAGAAATTTTTAACTTCACTACTGCCCTTTCTATACACACAGAAAC
This sequence comes from Eumeta japonica, assembly GCA_005406025.1. Taxonomy (NCBI): domain Eukaryota; kingdom Metazoa; phylum Arthropoda; class Insecta; order Lepidoptera; family Psychidae; genus Eumeta; species Eumeta japonica. The sequence goes on from BGZK01001371.1 coordinate 67,464, forward strand.
AAACATTCGAGTCCGTTTTCTACATGAAAGTAAATTGCATATAAACAAACCAATGATAAAACAAACCAGTAATGGCGACAACTATAACAGATTGTACTCGGACATTTCTATCAGTGTAGTATTACAAATCTGTACGCGCAGTGTAATAAAGTACATGAAAACGCTTGAATGAAATATTTTAAACCAATTATCATAACCGTCTCGTTTGATTCTAGTAAGAATAAACTATGTTGTTTACCTACCACCCGCTGGCCGGTCCCTGTTCTTACATAGAAAAGTTACTAAGTCAGCAGACGCCGTCTGCCACTTTTTTTTTGTCGTCCATTGTTTAAGATGAAGTCAGGAAACAAAGTCTTAATTGCTGAATCGAAAACGAGACACTGGAAGCGCTAGAGCTGACCGGTGAGAATTTAATGGCCATTAAATCGTCTAAAACAATAGGCTTGTTTCCTAACCGACATGACAAAGGGCTACGTACGCACGTCACCGGCGACGATTGTAAAGAGCTGAGTTTTTTTTTCGCTGAAAAAATTACAATCCGAGTACCTATTACGTAAATAAAGTACAGGAATAGCGTAAAACGTCGATAATTTTGAATACAATCCTTCTGTATTTTATGTTACTCCTGTTACATTGTATAAACAGTCAATAGGAATAGGCCAATAACTTTTCTGTTACTCTCTGTTTTTGACGTATTGTCTAGGAAAAGTTTTATTAGATACAATTGTTGTTTTTTCTCTTGGAGCTAAACTCGTTACGAGAGTTAACGGCGTTTTACCTTTTTTTTTTTTTATTGTAAGGTTGCATTCTCGTGCATGCAGCGGGCGCATCTAAACGCGCGACGCGCGCGCGTCCGCAAAAAACTAGAATGTCGAGAGATAAACTTCGTGCGGCACTAACCCTAATTAACAAACTTTCCTTTCGTCCTCCACGTGCGGATCTCTCTAGCTACCAGGGAAACATCACGGAGGCGAAACTTACAATCGGCCAGCGGTCCACTGAAGCTTGTCGATCCGATGCACCGATATTATTTCCGTACTATATCGAATTTCGCGGACTTTGACTCCGGCCGGGCGACATGAACACCCGCCAGTTTCGAGAACCTAACGCACACTGCTCGTGCGGCGAGGCGACGAGACTCGCAGTCGTGTCCGGCCCTCCCGCCCCCACGCGGCTACTTCTCCTCCCCCTCCGCCCTCCCGGCCCAGCATGCGCGCCCCCCGACCCGCGTGTCCCCTGAAATGCATCAATGACATCTCACTACGCTATGCACGCGTGCGTATCCACCGCTGCACGACGGATGTTTGCAAATATATTGGTTAACGATTGTCGCGAGAAATCGCCTGATGGGTTATTGTGTCAAATTTGAAACGGGTATCGTAAAAGAGGACCTTTCTTTTACGTAATAACATCGAGTGACATTTGATCATTTATATGCTAGGGCTTATCTATCTTTGTATTAAAATGTATTATAGCAATATCAGAAAAGTAACTAACTCCCGAATCCGAATTTTTTGTATGTAAATATTTTGTTAAAAATTAAAAACTGAGTCTGCAATATTAAGGATTTAAGTCAAACAAAAATCTTGCTCTGTAATTCGATATGATATTTGAAGCGGTCACAAAAAAAAAAGTCGTTTTAGACTCGTGTGCATTTGTGGACGAAACCACATCTCTCAGCTCTATGTATAGTGGAGTGAGCCATTAATAAAAATTGAGGCATTTATCATAAATCGCGTATGATATCGTAACAGGAAACGAATAGTCTTTTGTTATAGCTTTTCGAGAAGAGAACAGGCATACGAGCCACCAGAGGTGGTCATCGCCGCCCACGGACTCTCGCAATCGCAGAGAACCCACCAGTGTGTTGCTGGTCTCTTGAATGGGAACAGTATACATCATGGAGGCGGATCGACGGCAGGGAAGTGAGGTACTGAAGAGGCAGTGGGCCACCGGAACTTCCCGCGCTGGACTGAGTGCAAGCGGAAGCTGCCGCTTCACGTCTATATTCTGTGGGAACGGTATCTCACCGGTCGGACTGGTTCATTTATGTGTTGCATCCAAATTGTCAATTTGGTTCTATCGCTAAGTGTATCATTGTTTTGAGCTCGAAAGCAAAATTGAATCGGCAAAACGTTAGGGGCCTTCAATCATTTCACGGCTCGCGGACGTGTACGATGGCGAATGTATGAAACGCCGACAGAAGGTTGGTTGTTGTCTTTGTTGACGCTAAATCGCGACGTTACCTCATAATTTCGCGGTATAACGAAAGGACAGCGGGCGCGAATCGCAAACCGGATGTGGAAGGAGCCATGAGGTGCGTTCTCGCAACGGACTTACCTCTCAAATGCGCTCCCGCACTCTTCTGGATTAACAACGAAATTTTCGAGTTTACCAGTACATACACGTAGAATCTATGACGCATCCCTTTCGGTTCGGGCCTGTGTAATAGCGTTCTGTTTCCGAAATTTCAGATAAACCGATAGGTGCCTACGCGGTGCACGAGCCCGGAAATCAAGTGTACTAAATTGAAAAATTCATGTTCGACTTGTATTCAAAAAATGGCAATGTATTTATTTCGTTTTTGTTCGACAGGAGAATAAGAAATTGTATATATGTATATAACAATCAAGAGATTCAATTATTGGTTAAAATTACATATAATTAGATATTACAAATATTATATTTATAACAAGAACTCTTACAAAAATCATATTTATAGTGCTCCAGTTTTTACTTCCAATTAAGTTAACTTTCCACATTTTTTATATTGTCGATAAATATAACTTATTAAGAGGGGAAGAAATGTTTTGAATCGTTTTTGAAAAATTGATAATTTCAAATCAAATCAAAAATATCTTTATTTTGTAGGTAATAGAATTATACTTAAAATATGTCATTATTATATGCTTTTGTGGTTTGATTATTACCACCAATTCCAAGAACTGATTAACTTTCAAAGGAATAAGTAATGGGTATGAAAATTGGTACGATTTTCAAATCAAATACAAAAACAATTGGACGTTCAGTAGAAGATTGACTTCAAATTTTTAATTATATATAATGTTTGTTGAGAATATTGTTAAAAACAATCTTAATTGTTTTTAATAATAAGAAAATGTATTGTTACTTTCACATTTCTATTTTAGTTGATAAGTAGAGTACGTATCAATTAATAAGAAATTATGCAAATATCTACGTCGAGTTCATTAATCTCAACATTATTACTATGTACAATGTTCAAAAATAATGTCTTTGTATATACTAACAAAGATATTCGTCGAAGTGTTTTGTTCAAATCGCACACATCGCAATAAAATAACACATATCTGTAAATAACTTCAACTATCAATTACAATTTAACGAACAATTTTTGAAAGGATTGATCAGTTTTACGGCATTCGGATTTTATACACATCTTGTTCGCCACGGTCGAGTGAAAACTAGATATCATCTAAATTACAACTTATTCACATTTCTTTTCCAAGTTCTCCATTTCAATTTGGCGAAAACGAAACGTGGAAACTTTTATCTTTAAGAACATTAATTTATAAAATCTAGATTTCTAGCAGATAGACGAAACAATATTAACTTGATCGTAAACCTATAAGATCATCCGTTTTTTTTTTTTGTCGCACGGTAACGTCGAAATCTTACCGACCAGAAAGAAGCCCAAGGAGCCGCCGCTCTTATCGCCTTGCGTCCAGACGCTCGACATTCATCCGCTGTGGTCCAACAAGGACATACCCGCCCGCGGAACCCCGTTCCATTGCACGTGCTCGTTGCATACAAAAACCTTCTGTACGTGGCATTGACGAAGATAACGCGCGATAGAGAGCCCTATCGGCGCCAGATCTATAATTCTCTAGACTAGGTTTAAGGTGGGGATACATAATCTAGTAATCTAGATTGACATTTATGTAGACTCGGTTGTGCGTCTCGTTTACATATATGCACTGAATGATCTAAATATGTTTAGAGGCAATATAAAGGAGACAAACTCGATAGCGACTTCGTCTTGTCTTGTGTTGTCTACATTGTCTTTCTGCTATCCTACTAATATGGTGAACGTGAAAATCGATGGATATTTGTTACGCTTCCACGCAAAAGTTACTGGACGGATTTTGATAAAACTTCACAGTACTATAGCTTCTACATCAGAATAAGATTTCGGCTATAATATATACAGATATCAGCTTCTGCTCGATTCTTCACTCGCGTTAAGGTGGAGTTACTTTACTTATACCAATTGGTTATCGATAACAGCAATGTTCGAGGGAAGGTTAAGTTCTACATTGATTCAGAATTGTAACTACAAGCAGGACAGGGATCGGAACCAAGAGCGCGAGCGAAGTTCTTCATAATAAAAAAACTAGGCCGTATGTGTCTTTGACGTCAGAGTATGGGTTTCTTTTGGATAATTTGATCGAAATTGAAACAAAGGCAAAACCGGTATCCATGTCGAAACAGGGAACGGAATCAGGAGCGGGACCACGATTGAAATCCAGAGCGACACCGAGATCGGGATCATGATTGGCAGCGTGATCCGCCACGCGGGCGGAGCCGCGGACGGAAGCTACTAAAATGTAACTTGATTTCGCATGGACCGTAATAAACTCATGTTCTCGGGCTATAAATATTGTGCTACTTTATTTTCAAATTTTAGTTTTTGATGATTTTTTTTCACATTAAGTATACATCAACTGTCTCATACAAAACATCAATTAAATATATTATCTACATGAAGAATATGTCAAAGATGTTTTAATATTGAAAAATATAAAATAAAATGTAATTTAAAACAACTAAAATAAGGTCATTCTGTCCATCCATGTTCCTTCATCCTGTACATCGCCTCATAGCGAAATCAAGATCAAGAGCCAGATCGCTATCTCGTTCTCGATTCCGATCCAGGTCCTGCTTTATCGTCTCGATGTTTATTTCTTTTATTCTCGATTCCGACCACGATTCGCTTTTGATTCTGTCTCCGGTCTTGATCTAAAGAGATTCCTATTTCATTCTCGATCCTTTAGGGGACCCTAAATTTAAATTTGGATCTCAGTACTGTGTCTCATTCCGATTCCGGTCACGCTCTTGATTTTAATTTTGGTCCCACACTCCATTTTGACCTCGGTCTCAGTCTCAATTTCGTTCCCAATTTAGCGTTTGAATTTTATTCTTACCCTGTATGCAATTTTGATTCTACTTCTACGATTTTGATTTGGACGAAGATGTAGCAAATGCAAGTAGAATACATTCTAGTTATTTGTTTTATTTTTATTTTCATACATATATCAAAACGGTTAAATAGATCGCGTTATTTTGTACTTTTCAAACCTTCACTGGTTAAAGCGTCTTTTTTAGTTTTCTTTTTTAACTATGATTTACATATTGCAATTACATCGATCGAGAAATAAATCGACAAGATATCAGTAAAAAATCGGACAAGCGAAAGTTGAATTCGCGTAAAGAGGATTCCGTGCGATGAATATATTGTTAACCGTGTTTATTTAAGTCCGATACAAATTTGATCGTGGTAATTAAAACAACTGCAAGTATATATTTGCCCGCATAATATTGTGAGATTCATCATGTTAGTTCAAAACCGTAGAATTCTTATAGATGTTCTTATAATCTATGAGTAAAGAACTACTTCCAGTATTTTTGACAAAATTTTAGGCTCAGCAGTTTTGGAGATAAAGGGGTTAGGTCAATTTTTATATACTTTCATCATACTCAAATTTTATTTATTTTCTTTGCACGTCCGTGTTTGAGTCATAGAAATTCGGATGTCATTGCGTACCAACTTTTTGACTTAGTCGATCCAATATATTCGGAGCAAAATGGACATGTCGGACGGACGCACGCACCTTATTATCTATGCCCTTAAATGACAGCAATCCTTATAAGATTATTATTCTGTGAGGGTTCCATTTTGCATTTGAATGTACAGAATCCTAAAAATTAAGATGATACTGCAGCAGCTAATCGAGGTAACTGTACATAACTGTGTTATATACTTCGGTTACAGAGCGAGCGTCTGTAGCGTGTATACGTAAGCGTAGCACATACGCGTACGCTTAACCGAAATAAGGTATCGGCACACCGGTTACACGAACGACGTATCGGGGGATATGTCTTGAGACGATTATCGGGAAAAAGAGAGAATTGTAAAACTGAATACTTCAGTTTAAATATATATGTGAAAAGAACATTAAAATTTCATTCACATATTTAATTTGCTATAAATAGTAATTAAAAAAACATATATACATAACACATAACACAATACAGTTTTTTAGCAGTCTGCATTGGTAAAATAAACCCACTTGATATTGATGAATCTCACCGCAATATTTTTTTTCTAAAATTATATTGGTTATAACAAAAGTCAATTACTTTTTACTTTGGTTTGGTTTTGATTGTGGTTGTATTTTATTGAATCGATTTTTTTTTTTATTTCTATGTTTTGTAGCCATAGCATATTTTTTATTAACTTAATACGATTAAGATTTTAATTTTAAGCAATGTAATGTACAACATTTGATCGAATTCAAGTAATGCGTTATAATCTGGACCTAGAAGACGTCTAGAACATTTTTGTTTCATATATTTTATTATCAATTTGATAATATACTTAATAATGGACGCAACCCAACAAACAATAAATGTCATGAAAATAAAGATAACTGTTAACTAATTAACACGACAATCTCAAAGAAAACAGATAAAATCTTTATACTTGACTTAAGAATCTACACAATCAAATGTCTTCCTTTACTATTATCGGTGTGATATCTTTTAATCGCATTAAAAGCTGTTGTAGAGGAAAATAAAGTCTCAATGAGTGGTTTTGTACGTGAACAGCGAGCAAGCCTACAATGACTAATACGCGTCTATGCAGCGACGCGTCCGTGGATAGTGACCCGTAGTGAGCGTTAATTTAATACCCAAAGTTGGTTCATTCTGTTGAATCATGAATACACGTATGCAAAGCAAGATTTTCTAAAAAAACATCATTTATACTGATATTCTTAACATCACCATACCCAAATAGAAATCTTCAGATGTATCGAGACCCGCGGAGCTCGTGTGCCGCATCGCCGAGATTATGATAAGATTCGTGCACGAGCCCGCGCCGCCGCGCCCCACCCGCGCCCGCGCCGCCGACGCGAACACCCGTCAGGACGTCGCGCCCGCGCTGACGCCCACGGACGCCGTAGTGCCGAATATACTATGTTATTACGCTGGTGATTTCTCGCGCGAAAACCCGGTTCTCGGGTTTCGGCACACGTCTTGGATGTATCTAATGTACTTATTTTGGAGCGAAGTCACTCGGGCGGGGGCATGTCGAGGTACGGAGTACTTTCAGCGAGGCGAACGGCGCGCTTGCCGTCCTGAAATATTTGAAATTACATATATTACATATCATTAGTGGGTCGAGGTCTATGGAATCGGATAAATATCGCGAAAGCTTAAGAAATGGCGCATTATTTGTAGAATGAAAAAAAAAATGTCTTGTGTTTTAAACTGGGAGAAAGATGAAAAAAATATTTATATGAAGAATTCGAAGTAATGTCATAAACAAAAGGGGAGAGAGTTGAAGAAAAGAAAATATTATGTACGGGGGTTTTAAATAAGTGAATTTTATTGATTTACGAAAAGTGTATTATAGTGAACCGCTTGTTCACAGCAATGTAATGGGGAATCATTAATATTATATTACTCAATAAGAAGTCTGATGATTTTCACAGACTAGGATATTAGTTCGTCGACTTTCATTTTTTCCTTTTTCTTATGTTTGATTATCGCAATATTGAATATTGATACTGTCATGTCTTATAGAAAAAATTAAGACAAATCGATTGACGTAAGAATCATCAAAATTGGCCTACACGTTTAGTATCTAGAACGCTACAAAGGAACAAACACGTACACACACATACAGATTGATAAATTGCATAAAGTGCGAAGTCTCTTTGTAGAGATTAAATAAGAAGTTTTCCATAATATACATTTTTGGTTTGTATCATGTCCAAGTATAGATAGACCTAAGAAGTGGCACGCAATTAAGCCCCTTGCAAAAACAAAAAGAATACCATCCAAGATATGTGTACCACACGTTACAAATATTATTGAGGTCACCGCGTTCCCTTTGTTTTTACGAGCGAGAGAGAAACTCGCGCCCAAGAGTCACCACCGCTCCATAAACAGAGGTACCAGGGTGACATAACCGTCGTGGCAGTTAATTAGCTGCGGAGGGCGCGGCGAGACAGGCGCGGGCGCGGGTGCGGCAGCGTGCGTTTAGAGGAAATTGTCGTTTTTATACGGCTTCCACCCCGCCGCGCGCCCCGACCGCACGCCGCCTCGCCGCGGAGCCTCCTCGCCACATTCGATGCTCATATAATGGAACATTGTTACCCTGTTACCGTCTACTGCTTATGCGTGCCTACTACTTAAATGTGAAATCTGATTACTTAAACCGCTCACCCACACACGCCGCCTAGAATTTCAGATGTCGCGAACGTCTTTATGTTTAACCGAAGAGAGCTCGGGTTTACTGAAATCGAATTCTCGTTCGTTCATAAATGACGTTTTGGATATTCGCTATAATAATAAAAAACAGATTTTCCCTAGCGGGGTATAACTCATATCATTTTTTAATCGAGTTCTGCGGCGGTCGCGGCCGTTAGCGCAGGCGGCGCGCGGGCGTGCGGGCTCATCCGATATTGCGTCTCGGCGGGAGAGCATAATGCGGGCCCGGAGCCGCGGCCCCGCTCGTAACCGTCTGGCGCAGCTAAAACCGGGCGATTCGGTTTTATACACACCCCCCATAAAAGCAAAAGGACCATACCCGGCCCGGATAAGTGGGGGGTTGTATCTTTATATCTCGCCCCCGCCGGGCGGCCCCCGCGAGCGCATTATGACCGGGGGTTCTTTGGACAGCTAAAAGAAATATCCGGTTGCCTCGCCGGGCGGCGGCCGGACGGTAATTCCTCTTCCAGTATTACTTTGCTTATTTACGGACGCTTTATCGCACCTCCTCCCGGGCGGGCGCCGACGCCGCCGCCGCCGCCGCGCCTCGCCAGCCGTATTTTTGTGTTTAATTTAATTAATGCCGGCCGTGGTGCGGTTAGGACCGGCTCGAAGCTAGAGCGGCCGACCGATTGTGCTTAAATGCTCGACTTCACTTCTGTTTTGAGGCTGCGAAAGCAATTTTACGATAGCAATCGTATTTTCCTTCTTATATAATCGATTTATTACTTAGCACATCAGACCCGATCTCAAGCCTGACCGATAAGGGTTGGTAACTTTCTTTAAAGGTTCATTAACATGCAGGTTTCTTTGTGATATTTTTTTTAATGGCTCGAAGCAGACATATTAAGGCAAATTTCAGTGATGCAGGCTTGCTAGAGTATAGAACCCGCATCTCCAGCGTTGCGGGGGGTACGTTAGCCAGTACAGTGTCACTGCATTTTTTTACTCAGTAGGTTAATTCCGCAAATAGTAAATGAGATCGATGCATAAATTAAAATGCAGAATGGTAACCTTTTCTTAAAGTTTTATCAATTGACTTAATGTTCAGACAACTTTGTAATATGTGCTTGAAACCGTGAACTCTGTAAATATATACTTCATAGATTTTTGCTTTGCACGGTGTACTAGACATTCCTGTAAATAAAAAAAATAAAACAGTGTTCACAACTCTTAGTATTTTTCTGGAAATGCTGGATATTTATCACAAGCTGATCTAAAAAAGATACTTAATAGTCCAAGAGTAGAAAATATGAAGAGTCTATTTATATATGAATACGTATAATCTTTTTGAAAAAAAGTAAACCTTAAGCTTTTTTAAAAAAATAAACACAAACATGCACTAGCAAAAGACATCAACGTCGATACCGATCAACGTGAATCAACATTCATATTAAATTACACATATAACAACACCATACTTTTAAAAAATCTGTAATAAATTTAATAAACAGAAACTTTGGAAACTAATAATTAAGACGGAATCATGTCGTAGTGTAGACGTTAATTTGAACGGTTATTCAAATTTGGGTATTTTTGTTTCTTATATTACCACAATTGAGATAACATTAAACAATACCTGGAAATTTAATTAATCAGTACTTATTATAAAATCGTTAATGTAAACAATCACTACGTAGCTTATTTTTATTAAGGTTTCATCGTTGGAGATTTAATTACTTCATACTTTATTTTTTGGTTTTGATTTTCTAAAAAAAACACGTAAATCCTTTTTCTGAGATATGATTGTACGACGTTCGCAGCATCTAACAAAAGCCTCTTTAACTTCTATAACACCATGATAAATCACAACAGAATTGAGAATACGTATCAATTTAGAAAGCTAATTTTTTAGAACCGCCTATAATATCTATGAGTATGAACCTAATATAAATTATATTAGCTGCTTGGCATGTGTCAAGTGGATTTTATGTTGCTTGTCCTTAAAATCGGTCTGAACACGTCTTAACAAAAATAAAAAATAGCTCAAATTCGAAAATTCCAGCTAAAATGGCGTGATTAAGAACGGTGCCATCCAGTTCATTACAAAATACTCTCTTTGGGCGATGTAAGTGAATAATAAATGAATTCGCTGTAGGGTGTGGCATAAAAAAAAGTACATACTAATTTTGTTAAATTTTGAAATGCTATAAATATGAAATTTATTACGATTTGCGTAGTTCATTTACATGCTTATTTATTAAAATAAATGGGTCATTAGCAAAAACTGATTGGGAGACAAATAGAGAGATAGAGAGAGAGACATTTAGATCGAGAACAACATTTTCAACAATGTAGACTTCGAAAAGGGTCCATCTAGAATAATCTAGATCGTATGCATGTGCACGTAGGCGAAGCTGCTCGCGAAAGTGTGTTACAAAAAAGCGCGTGCCGTAAACAGTTAACGTTAACTTCGAGTTGAGAGCTTGTTGTATGCAAATTTTTGGTTTACTCTTAAATGGAATATCGGTTATTACATTTTTGACGGTACCTATTATATTGATCAGTTTCTAGGTTACAGTTAGCGTTTTGAGCATAGCGGTTTCTTCACCGACACGAGTGAGAATAAATTTGTTCATAGGGTACGCTCGATTTTGGGGCGACCGAAGCGCCTCTCGACGCGCTGCGTTCGTAAATAAATAAATGAACACAACTAATGGGAGGACCGAGGGCTCGGCGAGTCGAAAGGGCCACCGTCGAACCCTAGGCCCCATTCAAGCAACTTTCCGCCAGGAGAGCAGAAAATTTCAAAGATATTGCCAACTCGTAATCGGGCCGACCCAACTTGAATTTTGGGGTTTTCCCCGGCAAAGTTCGGCTCAAAGACGTCCTCAAAGGGCCGGTGGGCGGGCGCAGGGAGGCGGGAGGGCCGGGTATCAAAGTTTGCCCCCGCCGGCGCGGCGCGGCGCGGCGGGCGCGGGCGCGGCTATCGGGCCCCGCGCCTTTGGGAGCGAGCCGTGTAGGCGTGCCGAGAGCTTTTGCTACTTTGTTACGAGGCCGCCTTTTGCCGCGTGACAGCGCACTTGTACTTCGTACTTACCGCGCTCCTGTGGGTGTACTAGAGCGAGCGCCCGCGCCGCGCGCCGCGCGCCGCCCCGGGCCGTCCTCCTTCGAATTATTTATGACGGGCCCCCGCCGGGTAATTTCATTTATCGAGCGATAACGCCGCCCGAGCCGATACCGCCTCGCGGAAAATGAATTAAAATCAGGCACGAGGATGCGGCCGGCCGGCGCCGCTCCCGCGTGCCGCGTTCGATTTTAAGGATACTCTTGAGCACTAATACGTAGATTCGTTATAACCTGCAATCCTAACTGTGTCGGTATGAAACTGGTCATGAGTAATCGTAATAAGCGTCGCAGCAGCGAGAATACAGGCCCGCAGAACAGGGTGGAGAAGAAGAGATATTGTCCCCCATTTTTTATTCAACTGTACGACTCGAATCGCCTGAAACTAATTTCACCTCGATACAGTTAATTATCGATAACAAATAGAGATATTCGAAAGCCAATTTCGTTTTCTACCGTAAAACGAACTACTGTTTCAAATTGACAGAGTGGTAATGGAAAATATACCTACCAAGAGTTCAAAATCTAGATGCCACTTAACATGAAAATTGAATAATTATAGACAAGAATCACAATCTCAAGAGATGTAATGATAGAACTATTATGAATAAAGAAGTTCATGTGTCCGTACGTTAATCGCGAATTCACAAAGGGACCGATCGACTCTGACTTTAGGATAATGTAAGATGATAGCAAAATTTTGATAAATGAGAAATTTTTGTTCGTCGTTCTTGGGGACCCCGCATCGGTCCGCTAGGGATTATGTGTGTGTCACTACGGCGCATTGAAACAACAAAGCAACGTAAAATTTTGAATAAGGTCGTGCAACAATTAAGATTGTAACATAACTCCGTTTTCTACTCTATATTCATATTCATATCGAGGACAGAGTCGCGAACTCTAACCACTATACAACGAAACGTTCCTTTTATACAAAATAAGCATTACTAACACAAATACGAACGCAGCAGGTCTATTCGTAAAGCGGCTCATCGAGAAACGTTAAATTTCTTTTTTGCAACCGATCCGTTTTCGAGTTCAGACCGATGACAGGCCGAAGGCTCAAGCGGCTGCGGTCGGCGTAGGGCGCGGGCCGTGCCGGGCGCGCGTAGGCCTCCAGGATCCGCTCTAAAGCGCTATTTACAATAGCAGTAACGGCCGAGCCCGGGCCGCGGGCCGGCGCGCCCGACCGCCGTTATTTAGGACAGTTTGTTAGTTCAGTTAGGTGAGGCAGCCTAGTTTTATGACGGTTACGCTGAATATGAAACCTGTTGGGTAACCGACGATAAAAATAAATACGGCCCTTACCTAAAACCTACAGCATGTTACGATGTAACATAAATATGAAATCTCAGTACATGTACACGTTTGACGGGTTACGTGATGTTAATTTGGAATTTTCTTTAAAGGAATGATAATATTAAAAAATGAATGTAACGTACGGAGCGTGATCTAGCGACTGATTCAAAAACTCAATATCTCGATCCGACACGTACTTGGTAAATTTTCGCAAAAAAAAAATCGCAAAAGAATTTTTCTGTAAATTACAATTTGAGATATAGAACAACCAAAAAAAATTGGTCATTCCAACTGAAACGAATAGAATAATATATCGAATTTGTAAAGTCGATCTTGAGTGGAACAATATTTTGCTTGTCGTATTAGTATAGTTACTAAATACTTGTACGAATAATCAAATCGGTTTAATTATACGCATTATTTGTTAATTCAACGAATTGCTCAGCCATCGCAACGGAATACATTTAACCAAGCTAAATTAGTACTCAGACTTTTTGTGTCAGTGCAATAAGTTGCTAGAACATTAATTTTTATATTGATTCCATCTTGAACCCGAGTTTCTAGCTTGGTTCCGATTTCGATTTTGATTCTCGGCTCCTAATTAGAGCTTAATTCCGTTCTCAACATCGATTTAGATTCCAATCTTTTCAGATTCCGGTCCAACTGTCTCAATACTCATCCCGACCTCAATTTTGCTTCTCTGGCTCCGGTCATACTGCCTCAATACTAATCCCGACCTCAATTTTGCTTATCGGACTCCGGCCATACTGTCTCAATACTCATTCCGACCTCAGTTTTGCTTCTCTGGCTCTTGTCATACTGCCTCAATACTAATCCCGACCTCAATTTTGCTTATCTGACTTCGGCCATACTGTCTCAATACTAATCCCGACCTCAATTTTGCTTTTCTGACTCCAGTCATACTGTCTCAATACTCATTCCGACCTCAGTTTTGCTTCTCTGGCTCTTGTCATACTGCCTCAATACTAATCCCGAACTCAATTTTGCTTATCTGACTTCGGCCATACTGTCTCAATATTAATCCCGACCTCAATTTTGCTTTTCTGACTCCAGTCATACTGTCTCAATACTCATCCCGACCTCAGTTTTGCTTCTCTGGCTCTTGTCATACTGCCTCAATACTAATCCCGACCTCAATTTTGCTTATCTGACTTCGGCCATACTGTCTCAATGCAAATCCCGATCTCAATTTTGCTTATCTGACTTCGGCCATACCGTCTCAATACTAATCCCGACCTCAATTTTGCTTATCTGACTTCGGCCATACTGTCTCAATACTAATCCCGATCTCAATTTTGCTTTTCTGACTCCAGTCATACTGTCTCAATAATCATTCCCACCTCAATTTTGCTTTTGTTACTCCAGTCATACTGTCTTAATACTCATCCCGACCTCAGTTTTGCTTCTCTGGTTCCGGTCATACTGCCTCAATACTCATCCCGACCTCAATTTTGGTTTCGACCCCTATTCCAGCTTCAAAGTACCAAAACCTGACCTCGCTTCAGATTCTATTTATTACATATAAATAATATAAAAACAACAACAAAGTTCACCTACTGTTTACTTAATATATTTTTGAATGATCCCTCGTGACCTTCCTTTTTTTTTATTTATTGATCTTCCTTTTTTTTATTGATACCTGAAATAAAGGATATTTGCATCGCCTCCTCGGAATTTTTAAATCGTCTCTCTAGAAACTTCCATTGTACAACTTTTTTTATTTTAGCCGTCAAATGTGTTCGAATTCTTAGAAAACTACCTGTGTATTAGATCGGGATAATAAATGTCTTTTAATCTATAGTTTAATCTAATCTGTGTTAATTTATATCAAAATCGCTTCATTATAAACGTTTTTGGTATTGGAACGAAGCTCCTTATCGCACGTTATACTCAAACGCTCGGCAGATGACAGCCACACGAAAAAAAGTGTAACCGCAACGAAAAATGCTTACCGCTGTATAGTGTAAGCTAGGCTTGTACACTAAGCCTCGATCGTTCTGTGTCCTTGCGTTATTTTTTTTTTATAATTGTAATGATAAATTATAATAAAAAAATATATTTACTACATACAAATATTTCTTACCATTTATTCACTATTCTAATTATTATTTATTTAATAACTTTCAAACCATTTTAATGAATGTCATTGTTATAATTCAGTTCATATAATATATTTACACATAGCGACGGGAACTTCGTTCCAATCGGGTGTCTAAAGATATTTCATGAGTGTTTTCTCAAAGCTTCAGGTTTAGTTGGTGCCTCCAATTAAGTATCACTGATTCTCTATGTAATTTTTCGGAATTAAAATAATTTCACTAATAATTGATATCAAAAACGGTACAGGAGTTTACCGTGAACAGGTATTAACAGACAAATAACTTTGAAAAATTAAAATATTATTATTGACATATTATACATACATATACATGTATGTAAGTATGTATGTATGTATACATATATATGTATATATGTATATATTTATACATACACACACACACACACACACACACACACACACACACATATATATATATATATATATATATATATGTCATGAAAGTGGTTTTCTTTGTTATATAATCACGTAAAAACTACTGAACGCAATAAAACGATGACCATCGACCATCTGTAACGATTGTCTGCACGAATGTCTGGTTATATGCTATTTATACCACCATCCCATCAAAAACATAAATGTGAGATGAGAGCCAAGTTCAATATTATGATATATGCCTTGGGTTTTGACTTCAACGACAAAAGAAGTAAGATCTAAACTGGTGCCAAGTTCAATGGTCAGTCCTGAAATTTATTTATAACAACATAAAATATTTTATAACAACTTAAACTATCATTTCTTCTTACAAATTAGGATAACATATTGGAGCCTAAGGTCTGACTTGGCTAGTTTTCATATACGAATTATTATTAAATTCCTACTAAAACAGTCATGGAAGAGCCCTATGTTCGATGGCTAGTTTCTACCAGCAAGCCGAATTTTCGGAAAAATAAAATAAGAATTTACAGCTTTAGAACTTACGAAGGCTATAATAATATAATTCGTATATGAAAACTAGCCAAGTCAAACCTTAGGCATCAATATATAATCCTAAGTTATAAGAAGAAATTATATTTTAAGTTGTTATAAAATATTTTATTATGTTATAAATAAATTTCAGGACCGACCTTTGAACTTAGCACCCATTTAGATCTCACTTCTTTTGTCGTTGAAGTCAAAACCCAAGGCATATATCATAATATTGAACTTGGCTCGTAATAAAACATTTTTGTTTCGCATTTCACGTCTTCTTGTACAGAAATTATTAGTAGGTACTAATTCATAATAAAATTATTACCAACTATTTTTTGTTAAACTACTGTATTTTCCTACGATTACGGGGTATAATTGTCTTTTTTTTGTGTTATGTTCTATAATATTCACGTGAAGACCTTAAAATCCACATAAAGACCGGCTGTCGTCAATTCTGATTGCTAATCCTTGCATTATAGGTACTACAAGTAAGTGTTCCCAATAGAATAAATTAATTGAAAAATTATAATAAAATTATAAAAATTTACTAGTTTTCGATTTATTCCTTTGTATTCACGCATCTGCCTATCTGGATGCCAAATTTAAACTTTCTAGGACATTTGAAACGTGGTTAGAGTTTTGATCTATAGGTAGGACATCTGGAACGTGGTTACAGTTTTGATCTATAATAAAAATGACGATTTTTGGACGTTAATATCGAAGTAACCTTTTGAAGTGTGTGTATGACATTTGGAGCACATATGTATCTCATAAGTCTCAATATATGAGCCAAATTTGACATATTTTTGTGAAATAGTTTTTGAGTTATGAGGGGGTCAAAAGTAGCTCCAAATGGTTCGTATAACATTACATACGGTGCTGCTTGTCAGTTATGTTAGCTTGAACTTGGCTCGAAATGCTACCGCCTGTCTAGATAAATGTATAAAAATGTATGTTTTTTTTAATGTTCGCCATGCGATGGCGTGATCGCTGACGGATTATAATCAAATTTTCCATAGAAGTAGATTATGTAAAGACATAATTTAAAGAAGTAATACAAAAAAGACTTTTTTATTTGAAAAAAAAAAGTGCATTAACACCGGTAAAAAGTAATAATTTATTATCATTAACACCAATGCCCCACACACAAACAAGATGAGAACGGGAATTGGTATTGGTATTAAGAACAGGATCGGCGCGGGAGTCGACAGAATCGACATCGACATTAAGACTGCGATCGGCATCAGAATTGCCATTGACATCGGTCGATATAAAAGAGTAAGAAATCCATTTCATCTCCACGCGAACGGAATCGCGTCCATATTTGAAACATAGATCATAAAATATATCATTGCTAAATTTTAATTTACATCCAGCGAACCGGACGAGTAACGGCTCGTGGACAATAAACACAAAATAATTACTTCTGAGATATAAGGAACCCCTTTGCACGATTATTGTCAATTAATGTCACTATGTCAATGTCAAAACACACATACCAATGCATGTAAAGAAAGAAATAAAGAAATCTATATTTGGTTACGATCAATGAGATTTAGATTTGAAATTGTAATATAGCGAACAACGTGGACAAAATCGTTACCTACAATTTATTATCTTCAGATCGCTCAATCTAGTGTGTTACGCCTAAGCCTGATTGGATAACAGTTAGCGACACGCTGGATCTAAGTTTTCGTACAGAAATATTACCAACGTCCGCTGTCTGACCATATTTATTTACGTCGCTTTGTTTACCATTGACGGCTTGTTTAGGATCATTACGCATACTCAAGTCATAGCATTGTAACAATTGATGGATACACGTGTTCTCCCATTTTTACGGTGTAGATCAGAGTATACTTTCACGTGGAAATTACATGACAAACTCATGCCACGGTCAAGATATTCGCATCTCATCGATAGAAAGCTAAAGATGTTTTTTTTCTTAAAAAAAAATATTCGGCCCATATTTGCAGTCAATTTTCTTATTTTACAGGCACGATGACAGTAAACAATCTATAGTGCCACTTGCAACCCATTGAGTTTGATCTGATACGGAAGTGGGAGTAACAAACACACTTGTGATATTCGAAGCGATTTGTAATAATAGTACAAGCTTTGGAAGAACTATCCAAAATTTATATCATTGTCACAACTGATGGTTTAGATGACGAAATTAGAAATAATATTTTAATTCAACTTTTATAACAGCGAATTCAAACTAGAAATGTAAATGACTCGTCGGTTCTTACGTGCGATGTAGAAACTGACATATTTTGGGGTAAGTTCTTAAAATCACTTATTCCCCACGGACACATAAATTCATACAAAATCGTTTGTCGGTTTTTTAAAAGTCACATATATTCCGAGATGAAATTGTTTAGAGAGAGTTTTCGTTTTAAAATACAATTAAACCTTTATTAATGATAAATGCTCTTATTATTATAAATGTATAAAAAAGTTAACAACTAATAATCATAATTACATTACATGAAAAAAAATCATAATAGATACATTTTTTTTAATTGGAAATATACCACATTTAAGAAAAAAGTTGACAACTCATAATAAGAATTATGTAAAAAAAAAACGTAATATACACGTTTTGTTAACAGGAAATATGATCAAAGTTCTACCAGGAAAACAAATGGGCGATGAATTTGCTAAGTAATTTTGTCATCTACATGTGAAATCATGACATACGAAAAATGTAAAATTTATTCAATTTAAAATTACAATATTACTATTGAATTTATCGAATAGTAAGAGTCAATTTTTAGCTAACCGATTTTTTTTTATTTTACTAATTTAGCAATTAAGAATCCGAAAAACTATTTATTTATTTATTGCATTTATATTCTTTTTACTAAGGACACGGAACTCCATCCAAGTTTTTTTTAATTTTATCTTTAAGTAAATGAAATTTCTGGCATTTTTTTTTTTGGTTTAACCCCAATTTATTTTCGGAATCAAGAGAGCGATGACAACAATGAATCTGTTGTCTAAATAAATCATCAGGCTCGGCAGTTTTTGTACACTTAGTTCTTTATATAGTTGGGTCGAAATTTTTCCATGTTACAAAAGAAACAAAGGGCCGCCATAGCTAAACCTACTGAAAGGTCAGCTCCCGAAAATGTACGACCTGAAAAGGGATATAGAGCCCGCGTAGGCCGGGGAGAGGCCCTCAAAGGGTCTGACCGACCCCAAAAAAGTATATAACCCTGCACATAGGTACCGGGGGCCCATATAACCGAGGCGTCTTCTGCGCCTCCGAGTCGGGAAATGTTAAGAAGGGTCCGGGCGGGACGCCGGAAAGCCCCTCCCCCCTCCGCCACCCGGCGGGTAGGGGACGATCCGGTGGCGAGAGCGAAAAAATTCAGGCCCGAGGACTGAACCCTCGACCCAGCGGCGCCGCGCGGCTGCCGTCTAGCGGCCAGTGCCGCGCCGCCGCGCACATGTCGACGTTATTAATGACCCGACTGCCAAACTTATATCTGTGTGAGGTGCGCCGGAGAATAGGCGATTGTGACACTTGGATAGTGTAATCACTTTTGAATCAAAGAATTGCACATTTTTCAATGTTTTTCTTTCAATATCTATTTTCGTAGAGAACTGTAACTAAGTAAACACAATATAACTAGCTTTTGCCAGGGGCTCCGCTTGCATAGACATAAAATGAATTCCTTTATCCTGTACATCGCCTCATCACGAAATCAAAATCCCGATCGCTATCTCGTACTCGATTCTGAACTCGGTAGTCCTCTCGATGTTGATTTCTTCCACTCTCGATTCGGATCTCAGTCCCGCTTTTGATTCCCACTCCTAAGAAAATTCCGATCCGGTCCCGATGTCGCTTTAAATTTTGATTTCAGTACTGTTTCTCATTCCGATTCCGGCCTCGGTCTTGATTCTAATTTTTATCCAGCAGTTTATTTTGAACTTGGTCTCATGCTCGAATGTCGATCCCGGTCTCGACATTCTATTATATTTCTCGTCGACTGTGCAATTTCGATTTTGCTATCATTCATGGTTCTGATATGGACAAAAACGTAGCAAATGCTAGTAATATCAAAATAAAATTTGAGTCACGTTACCGGAGGATAGTGTAGCTTTCATGAGTGAAAGAATTTTCAGAATTTTTAACGACAGAAATATCACAATGAGGCAGTTTCTTCTGAAAACTTCCTGTTCGCACATTGGTAGTTTCATAGTAACCGAATAAATACTTAAAGCACTCAAAACAAAAAAAAAAAAAACGGAAAAATACACACAGCGGCTTCGATTTTCTATAAAACATCTCATTCCTTAATTCACCTTCTTAGAGCTACTTTTTCAAAAATGATATACATTGTTATTATCATTTATAATAAGCAGCCGTTTTTACATGAAAACTTCAACTCTTGTTTCACCCTTTTTTGGGTTACTTTCAAGAACGGTGCATGTCATTATTTTATATTAGTAATGATTAGCTAAAATTTGGACAATAATTCAAATTTTGACATAAATAGTTTCAGTGGTTTCGATTATCCAAAGAAAATTTCATCCCCTATTTAACCCCTTTCAGAGTTAACTAGAAAAAAACAGTGTACTTATTTTTTTCTTTATGTTTATTAGTTACTAAAATGTTAAGTTTCACATAGCTTTGACTTCTAAAGCTTCAATAGTTTCGATTTTCCAAAAAACAGTATTCCACTATTTTCACTCCCTTATGGGTTAGGTAAATTAAAAAAAAAAAAATGTTTTTAATGCTCCCCTACGTTACAACAGGAATGTCTCTACAAAATTTCAAATCTCTAGTTTGCTCTAGATCCAGTAGCTTAGGCTGTACATCGATATATATATCAGTCAGTTTAATCTTTTATATATACACATTAATTTTGCATGTATATTATTAAGGTACTTTTGCTCTGCAACGCACTTTGACAAGCTACAAGAACAAATCATAGTTCCTTGCCTAATACACAATGGGTGATCCCACATACATATTCACATTTAATGTGAAGCCGTAATAACTACATGGAAGAAACTGATTTTACATGAAGTTTGTCCGTACGCCGAATCGGCTTAGTACCTTAATGATTAATTAGTGCCTTAATTCCTAGTAATTAGGCCTTATGTTTGTGTACGAGACAAGCCATATAATAAGCACGTAGACTTTTTTCTCAAAAGTGCTTAATAACAAAAAAAAATGCAACTTAAATGTATAGGGAATTGATATGCGTATAAGATCACGATTTATTTTGAAACAGTCGTTTCAAATAATTAATAAATAGATTGCACAGTATTTATTTCGATCAGATTACTCATCTTTGCCCGAGTAGACTTGAATAATTTTCTGTATATTCTAGATACATTCTTCCTATAGCGATTCCAAAGCACACCCCAATTTTGATCCCAACTGCAGTACCAGTTTGTTAGCGATAAATAAAATTATGAAAACCCAATCACTTCATTAATGTATTACGCATTATTAACAAGACAAAAATACATTCCGAAACATCGGGATTAAAATTATTAATTTCAACTCTATAACACAGGCTACATTATCATATGCAAACATTACGAAAACTGTTGAATCAGCAATTTTACAGCATGAAAATGGAACAAGCACAGACAAACTCACTTTTGTATTCATGTATTAGCTATGACAAATAAAATATAAGAATTAGCAATAATACTAGAAAAAATGAAAGTAACCAAAACTGCATTTCTGCTAGTACCAGTTATTCTGTAAATGTCTGTATTATTATACGCATCATAATAATACAGACATTTTTTCGTCGATGTCGATAGACCGGCGGATCCGCTACACCACCCTAAAGATTATGAGGAGATACGGCAGGGGTAGGTATGTGGCCGGGCTAACGACGACCTGGCCGCAGCCGTCAAAAGAACCTACATTAATGTTATTATAACTTTTTCTAGACACGCTCCGGCACTCCCCGGCGGCACACGCGCCATGCGTGCGCCTAATGAAACCGCCGCCCGCCGCCCGCCGCCCGCCCACGCACGCGCGGCTATTATATTTGGGCTGCCGTTAACGCGTCGGATCGTTTACACGGCGCAGCTAGACGCTCGCGAAAAATTAAATTTTTGAACATCTATGTTCGTGTTTGCTTTGCGGCGTCTCGTACTGGATTACTGTCGAGGCGCTTATTCAGAAATCCGAGCGAAACCGGTCGAAAAATCGTACGAGATGTTTTCTTGGCCGCATTAAATGTATAACTTCCTTCTTAACTCTGTGCCAAATACGCAATGACGAATGCACCCCCCCGGACGCCAAACTCTAAGCCTGCAGATTATAAAGAGAATAAGCACACAATAAAAAAGATTTTATATACAGAGACATTGCGATAAAATTATCTAAAAAGTAAAATATTATGTAGCTAAAATTTATAATTAACGATAATGTTTTTTCTTTCAAATTGTACTAGGTAAGTATAAAAATACAGAAATTATCGTATTAATGTATAAGCATATACAAAATTTATAAAAGTTTTTTTTTATTATTTCGTATTTTTATATATATATATCTTTTTTATTTATTGTATCGATAACGAACATAACTTATCGATACTCCCCTAGTTTGTTAGGAGCATCTAAAACCTTTAGTATAAATGTTCCATTCCACTTATGCATTAACGTAGTGAAACTAACACTAGTGTCATCACTCAGTCGCGTTCTTGAAAACTCAAAACGAACTAAAACAACGTAATTACATATGTACCTATAGAGAACTGTAAATCCATCAATTATTAAATTATTCAGGTCTTCTTAAATGACATCTTTTTATACAAAAAAATTATTTCATAGAAATTTTAGAATCGGAAAATAGACAACCATTAACATATTTATATATCGAGAAATTACAGATGCAAAGGAATCAGACGAAAAATGTTTTTGGCTTGCCCATAAGCGTATCAATACTAGCTCCACAGGAATCGTTACAATTTTCGTGGAAATTCCTAATCAGATTCTACATTTGGAGTTTTCCATGAAATTATCGATTCAACTGTGGAAAACTATCTACCTTTGATTACCTCATTAAAAAATTCCCAGAAAAAACTGACGTCCAAAAAAATTTCACTTTAATAATTTGTTATCTTATGAGTCACTTATTCGACGAGATATTTTTTTTTATTTACACGTCTTAACAATTTTATTTCAATGAGCGCTAAGATGGTACTAAAGTTGGTGACAAGAGCGATGACCGAAACAAAATTTCTTTTTGACTACAGTACCTAGCCTAAAATCATAGTGCAGTGTATGTATGTAGTATAGTAAGATGTACTATAGTAGATGGATTTCAAAAACAATATAATTCTGAAGGTGAAGTGTTCATAAAAATGACCGAAACTTTAGATACTTAAAATACTTATAAATCGATATTCC
Source organism: Eumeta japonica (assembly GCA_005406025.1). Taxonomy (NCBI): domain Eukaryota; kingdom Metazoa; phylum Arthropoda; class Insecta; order Lepidoptera; family Psychidae; genus Eumeta; species Eumeta japonica. The sequence continues at coordinate 90,808 of BGZK01001371.1, forward strand.
CAGATAAATCTATTTTCTAAGAATCCATCTTCATTTGTAGATCACCAGATTCGTAATTTTAACAAACCTCGAAGGCGGAATAGTTTGTGATATACGATCGTTTACAAGTTAATATTATCTGTACTAAAAGCGAAATTTGAGTATAATTGAAATAAAAGTGACCTCACCGAACGCAACGAACGGTGGAATCAGAAGCAGAAACGAAAACCGAAAAGTACAGAACCCTCGACCCGAAAGGAACACGCACTCGATACATCTCTCGTGATAGTTCGAGCCGGAGATGTATTGATCACGGTTCTCGGAATTATTCGATCCTAATACACCCTATTTTGATAAGTCTCTGTCGGATGTGACCGACGATCGATCAGCGTTAGCTCCGACATAGAACGCCTATAATATAATTATACCTAGAAAAATATTATTAAATAAGTATAGAATAACTAAAGAAATGCCAAACGAAAGCGACGTAGTTTACATAGGCGGATCCCGGAAAGCTCCTCGCGGGAAGTTCAGTGGCGACAGGCCTTTTACAATCCCCCTATGCAAACCAGATAAGTCGGTTTCGCGCATTCAACGCTGTAACTGTTAAAACATCAGTCAATTTATTTATTTTAGCGTATTTTAAAGTAAGCTTTGTTTTTAAATGTTTTGTTAATATCTTATTGTTTCGTTTTCGATGGTTACTACAAACTTTACCTAATGAATGTCATGAAATGGATTACAAATCAAGTAATAATATTCATGCAAATGTTAGCTCATGAAAATATGGTTTCGGTTGGAGCACCTCTTCTTCATGGATAAAAATACGTTTTGCGTTGAAACATATGTACTAAAATTTGAAATAAATTTACTCCTAATGAGGAGCATTATTAATAATTATTCTGTAATTAACTATAACTATGCAAGGGTTCCCCTATTCGAAGACAGTCCTGGATCCAGCATCAATTCGAGGACTTTAGATTATTTTAATGTCATCAGGTATACATACACGTATAAAATTTCAGCTGAAAAAAATAAAGCGGGGAAAAAAGCCCAAAATATGCCAACAATCGCAGATGTCATTATCACTAATAAAAATTAGTGATAATTGCGGCACATGCCAAACAAAATATTTTTTTAGATTTCACATGCGAATTACACAAACAATTCAGTTAAATGTGTGAACATTTTTTCAAATTTGGATACACCAGTCGCGGATATTTTTAAAATTGCAAAAAAATCCTTATAAAATGCCTCTGAGGCGAGAATTGGGTAAATTATTTTGTCATTTATAAGACAATTTCTTTAGTGTCATACAGATTTTGTAAATAATTAACAGGACCTAAATGAGGGTAGGCGTTGACGATCCGTCCGTGGCATTTATCGGACGTTGATTTAGCGTTTTTTAGTTTTTTATTTAAGCGTTTAAAGATGGCGCGGGAGGTTCTGTCAGCGTCGAGATAACTACTGCGGGCGCGGCGAGGGCGCGCGGGGCCAGCAACAAACTTCTTTGTTTAGGGGCGGCTCGCCGTCGAGCCGTCAGCTCTTACGCGCGGGTCTCGCCCCGAGGGCCGGCCGGCAGGACGCGGCCCGGCCGGGGGAAGCCCATATTGGACATTTTGTATAAGTGTAGGCCCGATCCCGAGGCAAATCCCTTTCGGCGGACCCTTTTCGGGAAAGGTCCGAGCGACCGTGCCCGAGCCCCGAATTTGCGGATTTTTAAGGTAAAATTTATATGGAGTGGGCGGAGGGTAGGGTAAGAATCATATAGGCCGGAATATGAATTGCGGCGCCATTATTACATTTTTGTTTTCTTGGCCGAGGAGGCCGGGAGGAAGGCTCGTTAGCCTCGGTGCATTCGTTGAATTGGATTACCGGTGTGGAACTGCCGTGTTACGCTAGCGGACTACGGAAAAAAGGTTTATAACGAAAACGGCATCTCGTGCGTATGCGACGACGTTTATAGACTTACAATTAAAAAACTCACCCTCCTCCGTGTCAGTTTTTTCTGGTCGATTAATAGTTGATGAAATACGTCTGAGAAAAAGGTAAAATTTCCACGTTTGGCGGATTGGAGTGGTACTACAGTACATGCAGGCAACTGTACTACCAATTGTAGTACAAGAAAATAAATTAGTTAAATCACTGTAATAATGTAAAAAAATAAACAAATGAAATCGAAAACTACGTAGCTTTACTTATAAAATATTTGTTAGTATTTAGTTCTATCTCAACTAACTTTCCGACATGGAAAAACAAGAAAATAAATAATTACGAGGATATCAGCACTTATAATTGGTAGGGCTAGGGCGTAACAATCTCGGGCGGCAGCTACATTTTCGCTTATAAATAAAGCCGGGCGAGGGCACGCGAGCCGGCCGCTACCCACGCGTGCGGCCCGGGTACTTAGACCCGGACCTTTCGGACCCTCGTCGACCCGACCTAACTAGATAACGACGATATCGGCCGAAACGAAACTAAAGGAAAGTATTTGTAGCTAGTAGCGCGGAAACAGGCCGCGGCGACGCGAATTAGAGCGGGCACCCGCCCACACCCTCGTAATATTTGACAATTAACGCAGCGCGGAGCGGCGCCCGCCGACTGCAAATAATTAATAAGAGTTTTCGCGACAGAAAGTCAAGGATAATGGAATCCGTCTATAAGGTAAAAACGATTCGAAAATCAGATCTTCGCTTTCTCGTTCTTTAAGTTTTGTTTTTCAAAGGTATACTTTTTACTTGTAAGATAAAACAATTGCAATATTTTAAATGAAACAAAAGGACAAAATTATGACCCTGACCTTAAATACTGTAAATTCACTGTATCCACGTGTAAGCCGCAGTGTACATAGTAATTGCTGCCATCACACCACATAGCAACCGAATTGGTATGTGGTATACCAACCAACAGCACCTAAATTATTAGGAAGAACTCCGATATAAAAAATAGCAAATACAAAGCTCGTGCGCCCCGGGTGGCGGCAACGTGCGCCGCCGCCGGCCGTGTCTTGTAATTCTTTTTAATAAATTCATTTCTTTCGAGAGAAACGTCCGCTCCTTCTAATTAACTCGCAAATTGATTATTTTCGACGGTAAGAAAAAATAAAACCAGGGGTGTCGGTGCCGCTGCGGGGGTTCGTTGGGGGCATGGGACTAAGAGGGTGGAAGGGGCGTATGGGGCCCCGGGCAGGGTGTCTTCGTCCCCGGCCGCCGCGAGTGGGAAATGTGAAAGCGGACACACGAACCCTGGCTGCCCCGGTTTTGTACTGTCCGCAAAAAAAATGTGTATAACAATATTTTCTATTTGATTATTTAATTATTAGCATCAACTTTTTCATTCGGGCTACCTTATAAAAATGTTCCAAAAAAACAAAATTACATAAAACTACCATCAATTATTCGGATATGCAGGCGAAACATTTACAGGCCATATTGTATTTTGAAATGATTTCATGAATACAATAAATAGATGAATTTATTTAAATAATTAGAAAAAGTAGTGGATGTCTACTATGTGAAGAAAACCATGTGAAAGGGGGTTATAATATTCATTTCAAAGGGGTTTATACGTGTGGAGATGGAGTTGCAAATGACAGTGCCACTGCAAAATGAATATATGAATGGTGATCGAAACGAAATCAGCGCAGAAGAAATTATGAAAGCAATAAAATATATTAAAATAAAAAATCTGCTTGATATGAAAAAATTACGTCAGGTAAGGGGCAGCGGACAAATAGTGGCAAACATGCTGAGCCTGTTTTTTTTTTATAAATGCTGAAAAAAGCCAAACGTCATTAATGACTCATGCTAATCCATTGTTGTACCCCTCTATAGAGAGAAAGACCCACGGCAAATTTGCGGAAATTTCCACTCTATAAGTCTAATTGGTATTGCTAGCAAACTATATGTAGAAAATATTATTAAAAGGGTTGTATATGAGATTGAAATTAAGATTTTGATTTCTAAAAGGGATGATGTACACGGATCAATTATTTTTTATCATGTAAGGTTTTTAGATAAGGACCAGAAGATTTTCTGTATTTTCGTAGATCTAAAAAAAACTTAAGACAAAGTAGAAAGGATTTATCTATGAGAGAACCTATTCATACAGGACGTGAGTAGATGATTGATACGGGCACTGCAATCTCTGTAAAGTGGCTTCAGCACCTGTATTGGAATAAACGAAGCAAGCAAACAATAAACAAAGCTAGGAATGCCATATAAATGTTATGCAGACCAAATTGATGGTATATCAAAGAAGGGTCAAATTTTAAACAATAGAATCCGGTGAGCTTGCATGAAACGATTGATGGACATTATTTAAAAAACGCTCTTGTTTGCTTATAGTTATATTTCGATTAATTTCACAATTCACGATATTCGTCCCAAAATTAAATAGTCGAAAACTAGTTTAAAATAAATTAAATGATACAAAAATCATAGTTAAACTCACTATATAAAGTTACAAGTATGAACACGCAAACCTAATGTCAACGGTCATGAGTTTACAGATTTACAAACTACAAGAGTAGTTTTACTTTTCTTCGCAGTGTGGATTCCCTCACAATTATTTCTTCACCGTTATCGAGTGTTGTTTATTAAGCAAATTGTTTAGGAAAACTCTTCATTATTATATTTGGACAATAATTCGCCTTGACCCTTTACAACGGTCGTTACTATGATACGTTATACTGTCTAAGTAAAAATTAAAATACTACTATTCGTACTTAAAAATATTTAAAAATTCCCGTACAAATTCTTACCTGGGTTTTGCTATTTTAATAGCTGATTTTCCAAAAATTACGGTGTAAAAATTATCGTTCCTAATGAAAAGACTAAATATGAATTCAATACTTTTATCTTCATAAATTACTAAAACCATAATCTTTCTAAAGTGTTGAAACACTGCTTTTTCATTTTGTTCTAAGAGTCAAATTCAAAATTTAACGTCTAACTTCTACAATGATAAAATTGTCACACTGCCATACTCTGTTTTCACAGTTATGCAGATATTATTTTTTATGGCATATCTACTTCACAAAAGAAATCCACTCTCGTCATGTCTCTAACTGTAATAATGTCAACTGCTTTGACGAGTCAGTCAGTCACAGATAGAATTAAGGCAGCGTTTGTATATAGAAGGCATTATAGATGTATTTTTCATATTGCTGTTTTCGTTTATTGACTTATTAAATTATTTTCTATAAAAAGAATTGAATAAAAAAAAAACACATAAAATTTGCTATCCCTACCTCGAGCAGCTCGCCCGGCGTACTACCAGTTATTATTTACCGGCTTTATCATTTCGAAAATTTCATATTCCCTGCACTCGGACGCTTGAGGTTTGAAAGCGTAAGCGAGGGTTTCGTGCGACTTTACTTTTTGCCTACAAACAGTGAGCTTGGGTACCAGGCGCCGCTACCAGGGGGACATGGGGACCGGGGAGGTAAGGAATAATAACTAAACTACATGCGAGCCCTGCCCGCTTTTTGTTCGGCGCGGCGGTCCGCCGGGCCGTAACTAAAATGAGTAATTTCTTTGTATGCCATTTGGGCGTTCGCTGTGTTTGCCCTGACAGGTCCGAAAGGGACTGAATTCCATTTCAGCAACCACCCAGTCATACTTTTACTAAGCGTTTGCGTCGATTTCACATAGTACGTATATATAACCTATATAGAATATATATTTCATTACAGTATTTAAAGTTTATTTATTTAAGGCAGTGTGCAGTACCATTATTTTTCTACATTACTAGAAAAAAAAACTATGCTTCAAATCGCCAATTAGACACAAAAATAGAAACAGAGAGAAAGAACAATAAAAACAGTGACGTCATTGTGTTATAAATTATTTAGATCTTGTTTCAAATTCAATTTCGATTTCAAATTTCACTAACATAACTAAACAGCTTACATATGCAAACATGAAAATACATTAACAAATGTATTTTCAATATTAATCGACTACCTACCCAACTTATTTTTTTATTTTTAGAGTTCATTTCATTCGCTGAAATTTCGAAAATGTCACAATTGTATATGAGATTTTCACAACTTATCAGCTTCTTTCTTTCTAGACATGCCACTTCACACAGGGATAGGCAGAGACCGCACACGTCGACTCGGCTACTACCTAGACATACCTATTTCTTTTCACTGACATCCATCAATCGTTTCATTCAAACTCGTCGGTTTTCAGACGTTTATAATTTGGCCTTCTCTTAAAATACCACCAACACATTTACAGTTTCTTCTAGGGCGCCTTGTCGGCCCCTTCTCCGTCATACCTCGCTCTACAGATTTCTTGAAAAGGAATGGAATTAGAAACATAATGAAAAAATTAGAGGATAATGAGTAAACACAAATTGGAAGCGTAAATCGTGTAAGTTTGTCAAACTTTTCGATATTTTTTAGCAATTTTATTTAATGTTCGTTTCATTAAATGAATTATGTCATTTATAAAGATGTTTTAAAATGCATCTTATCGACATTTGATTGCATGTAAAAACACATGGACACTATCTACTATGCACAATATTTTATTTTTTTTAAATCATGTATTATGTGTTTTAGCGTTGCTGGGTCATTAAGACAATTTTCACTAGAGACTAGAAGACTCAATACAAATGGGATCTTGTTGTCCTCTAACATCCAAAGTGTTTCGAACATAAAGGGTGGCCCATGCCAGCATGCCCTAATACCAGGGCACCATAAAATGTGAGAAGTACATATAAAACGATAGTGCTCAGTAATCGGTCGGCCATCGCAGTCTCCGGCTGTTTTAACGAAAGCGGACCGTTGCCGGGCGGACGGCTCCGCTCATATTAATCTTCACGACCGATGTACAATCACGCACGACATTCTATAAACGAAAAAGAAATATATTATAACTATTTTTACATCTTTACAATCGATGTAAAAATAACTTAGAATAGATCTATATCTCTAGAATAAGGAAAATAATTAAATATATATTTTGTGTTTACACCTATGTATATTTCTACAATTCATGGTATCGCAAAAACATTTCCAACTTTCTACAATAAACTGTATTGTATATTTCGAAAGTAATACAAAACTTAATAAGATTTTTTTTTAAAGTGTTTCTGTTTTTGACTGTACCAGTAGCCTGTGCCTGTAGTTTGTCCGTTAGCAAGGAGTCGGCCGAGGGTGTTTGGATTTTTCCGATTTTACCCCACTACCGAGTAGTATGCATTATGCAAGAGACCGATCCCGTTGGAAAATTTATAGTTGAAAGATGTATTAATGTTCAGACGTTGTCGATTAGTTTTATGAAATGAAACCCAATGTACGATTGCCTACAAACTCCATAATGACATTACATAATAGTATATACATGTAGTGAAGTAGTACGTGTTAAAACGATATAGATACTGGTGGGAAGACCACATTATTAAAAAGGTAATAAAAATTACTTCATTCAATAATAAAGATTTTATAGGCATTCTGCAGTACCACTATAGTAATGTAAAACCAAGCGATCAAGATTCAAAGTTATTTGTTGATTTTGTTCGTTAGCAGTAGCGTCGTACCGCGTCGTCGGGCTGGAGCAGGGCGCGGCGGGGCGAGGGTCCGGCGCGGACGCAGCGCCGAGCCACATCCGGAATCATGTGTCAATAAAAGAATCGCGCCTCCGTTTATTTTTCATTTCAGCAGGAAACGAGGAAATTACGAGCGAGTAAAAAATACGTCTCGATCTTCGCCGGCGAAAAAATCCACCGAAAAGGAAGCGGGCGACCATTAGGGTATTATCGGGGAAAAAAGGGCGGAGGGGAAAAAATCAGAAAAAAATTGCTCGCAGCCACCCTTTTCTTTTCGTAAGCGTCGCCTGCGAAGGGGGGAGCCTAACATTAGACCCTTCGAGCTGCGGGAGGGCGGGGTAAGGTCGGACCAGGCCGCCGCATGTGGGGGGAGGAGAGGGGAATTACATAAACGACAGGTGGATTTGGAAAATGAAAGTTGCTACACTATCGAGTTAGGCAAAGTGCTGTCCTATCCTGTCCGAAGCCGCCGCCGAGCGCCGCGCCGCGCCCTCCGCGCCGCCCCAATAAACGAGATAACGTTCCACCGTTACACCAAAGGCACGTACTTACTTTATACGACTCGCCTGTACCGCCCGTAGTCATGTTATTTACATATTAAAAGTTCCTTAAATATTGAACAATAATACCTCCATAAAATACGACTACACACTTTCACGTGAATATTTTAAAGATAATTTTTGAGTTAGTTGAAATTGAACTCATTATACTGCGCTCGGCGTTGTGAGTTGATACCTGTTGGCAAAAGTTCCGAATTTGATGACCCATCTGCGATGATGTCGTCGGTCCCGGTCTAGGCGCGATTTTAAATCGTATGACCGCGAATGTATCAGCTTTGGTAGGTAATAACGTAACAAAATATTGTAAAGTAAGTAGGATTCTCTGGCGACGTATTTGATTAATACGATGTAGGTGTTCGTCCATAAACATAATATTATCTATTGGTTATCTACAATAATATTTTAATGGTGTCTCTGTTGATGGAAACCTAATCGGCTATAGCATGATTAAATAATGATTTTAAATTCTAACAGCTTAGACGAATTTTCTAGATGTCTACCTATAAGGAAGTGTAATAGGTTAGAAAGGTGTCACCTTGAATCGTATGACAAACATTCATTTTACAACATTAAAGGATTAGAGTACTTAAGATGAAAGTAAGACATTAACTTAACAAATATTTATTAATTACCGAAAAAACATCAATTTCTTTTAATCAATTTCATTTTAGTCAAAATGAATAATTCATAAAAAAATAATTAGAATCTCTACCCTATTTATATTTATATTCCCTTCGGTTTATCAGGATTTGTCCTGGTTCTAATGAAGGAGTGATGATGATGATGATGATGGAGTATTCAAATATATCATTGGGTACTCCATCATTAAGCCATCAGTAATACGTTAACCTTTATAGACGCTTACTATATTAACATATTCGGAGGAACATTATCTTGTTAACGGCCATTCATAAGTACTTTTAATCTTAATCAGCAAGCGAATTCGGCGGCGATTCAAAAGCCCACCTGACCTAACCACGAAACATCAAAACACGCCTCGCAAAGAAGTCCAAAGGGACGTGCGCCGCACTAACGAGTGCGTCATAGCTCCCGCCTCCGTCCCGCGCTTTAGCATCCCCTCCCCCCCCGTGGCCCTCGTAGCTACGCGTCAATATCAAAATAATTCATGTGTGACAATAATTAAGAGGTTTCGTCTTCTCGTCCCTCCTCGCCCCCCGAACCTGGTGCTCAGAAAAGGGGGGTCGGAGAAGGCAAAAAGGGGGGCACGAAACCCTGCGGCCCTCGCGCTTATGGCTCGATAGGTACCCGTGCCGTCGACTACGGAGAGCTGGGAGCGCTAAGATTCCCTGTATATTGACGTTTTGGGATTTAACGAAAATAGTACATTTTCAGTAAAGATGTATTAAATTTTTATTAACATTCTATATTCTAACAAATAATTAAAAAACATTAATTAAGATATTAACAATTTATTGGGGCACAGGATAACAAATATAACCAACAATTATTTTATATACAAACAATAAATCAAAAAAACATAATTAACCAAGTTGTGCTAAGCCACCAATGTCATTACAATCAAAGACTAAGGACGAATGTACACAATGCATGAGTTCAGCGACAACATAATCATAAACTTCGTAATGCTTTAATAGTCACAGCGGCATCATTGCTTTCAAATCATTTTGTTTGCAGCCGCTCACACATCGCACGTAGATAGTGGGGCAAGGGTGCGTTGCAGAGCCGGCGCGCGCCCCCGCCGAGCGGACCCCGGCCCCCCGAGCCACGCGACCGAGCACAAAAGCGAAACGCTGTTATATTGCATGTGCCGCAGCACGTGACGCCGCCAGCGTACACTGACGTTTTTATTAACTTGAAAACTTCTCATCGTAATTACAGAAAGTATGCCTAAATAATCGCGTACAACGTCCTCGTCTCAAAATACATTGCCGTGATCTGTCACTGAATTATATGCATTACATATAAGCTTTCGCCCGCAGCTGCGCCCGTGTGGACATTAAATAAATTTCTACATCTTTTTTTTTTATTAACTGATCGCGCTGTCAACCATGATCTCGATCTTGTTCTGCTTTCGATTTTAATCCTGGGCTGGCTATTAATTCCGATTCTGGTTTCCGTATAGATTGCGGTTCTATTAAAAATACACATGACATAAAAAAGTAGCAGCGAGACGGGATTAAAACTATCCTACGTATTACTCCAGGGTGTAATCTATTACCATACCAAATTTTGTCAAATTCTGTCCAGTGGTTTTTGTAGAGTTCCTGAACGAATACATTGACAATCAGGCGGTCAAAATTTTAGAAACCATTGAAAGGTGTATTCTCAACGTTTCTAATACCCTCTCTCATTGTAATTTTTCTCAAATCTCTTTAACGTACAGATTTTTTCTCACTATTTTATACATATGTAGAGATTTTTGATAATTACTACATGTACATTTATAACGAGTACTCATTAGCACACCGTGCCGAAGATATTTGACCATAATTTGGCTTCATTACGAATATATGTGTCTTTTAAATTACTAGCACCAAATCAAGCCTAGGTAATGTCACATTTTAACGTATAATTGAACGTCAATATTTATTATAAATTAAAAATCGAATTTAAAAGCCGATCAAGTTCGAGTTGAATTCGGATATCAAGGGTTCCGTTTCACCACATAATATACTATTATTTGCTTTATAATTTTCATTATCATTCAATGTGTAATTATTCTCGCGAGCCCCACTCTTGGCCGATTTTTATTAATTCATGTTAAAGTTTACACTATAACCATGTCTAGCTTAACGCTTGCATATATTACCGTTTTTACGTTAAACACGAACAAAAAAAAAGAAATTAAAATACAAGTTCTGGATTTTTCAGTCATTGTTTTAGGTTTTTTATTATTTCTTAGGCTATGATCCATAATAACATCATTTTTGTCGAAGTTTTAACCGGCTACCTATTACGGTTATAACGATACACCCCTTTAAATATAGAATAGACATGTATGTCTATTCTATATTTATAGTGTACCTTAGACTTAGTAATAGAATAGTGTTGGCTCTCGTCGGGTCTGAAACCTTAAAAATCCGTTTTCGGATAAAATTTCGATAAGACGACGCGTCAGCATGAGCAGTTAGCGCAAATTCTATCGACGCACTGAATCATGCGTGACTGCACAACGCGCACTGATATATTTTCGCCTTTGTCGTGTCGTTGCGACATTTCCCCTGAAACTAGATAAAGAGCCTAACTTTGACCGCGTGTTGCGTCCACACGATATTATCATACAGTTGAGTTCAATCAAAAAACGAATCACATTAATAATACACACTATTTGTCATTTTATTCGATCAAAAAAATATTAACACAATGGCCCTTTTAAAACATTCAACAGATGTAATAAGTGGAATGAGAAAATATAAAGTTATACAATTTATGATTTTCATTCCCTATGACCTCAATAGAATTTAAAACAAAAATGATGTGAACAAAGATTAAACATTATACAATGTCCTGAGTCAATATAATCCTTCGTAACATTTAAAAGTTTCCATACTTATATAAAATCAATATGTTTCTAAGTATAAACCTACATGCTTTGTTAACAGTAATATAAAAGTGTTCTTACAACAAGTCATATTCACGTGTCTTCTAATAACAAGATACTAGGTAGTCCATAATTGTCGTGTGCTCGTCGAATGCACCTTGGGAACGTCGTCTCTTTGAACATTATGGTGAACCTTCTCCGCTATTAAACATTCATATGATTTTCTTCTTCATCGTCAAACATACATATCTATTGTAAATAATATTCGAATTGAACATGATTTTAAAATATGCTCTCAGTGACATAGGACCGGTATCGAATAAACATCACCAGCGTCACGGGCACAGACATTGACCACCAGGCCTAAAGTCCTAAAATTTAAGGCTGTTACACATATTCAGCTTAAAACAAACGTTTCGAAAATGATGAATTTAATGCATAAATAGTAAACAGTATTTTAAATTAAATTAATGATTGTAAAAAAAAATGCGCATTTTCTTACGCGACTGTACAGCACTGTCCTCGTTATTAACAGCTAGTGACTGGTACATAATTAGCCGCGTGCTGGAGCGGTGATATGGAGATTTTTTACAATTAAAGTTAACAGTATTAAACGGACTGTCGCTAATACACAAAATTTAAGGTGGTATAAGATCTTTACGAAGACGACGAAAATATCGCATAATTTGGAGAATTGGCAGACGTTTGAAATATGATATGACAAAATATAGGATATGAAGTTGACAAGTTGTTGCCGTGAGATCATAATTAAGAGCAGCTCATAATTTTCATGACCTACAAATGTTTAAAGATATGGTCAAAGATATCCAGTTACGTACACGTAACTATGTACGTACAAATTATATGTTGCTGTGTCAGACTTTTTATCCCCAACTGCTGACGTCTTACTTCCTATAATCTGTTTATACGAAATTAAGGGGTTGGATCTCCTCGCTGGACCAGTTCGGGTTAGGGTTCCAACGATCTCTTTTGTCTATGTGAGAACGTCTGTGATCGATGATTTAATATAGTTGCCGAGGCAAGAAACGAGTGATTTGATTTTGTTGAAGTCAAAACACATCGGCCAATTTGCACGTAACAGCAAGCTTCGTAATGTACGTATTAAAAAAAACGTACATTATATAAGGTTCAAATCTTTAGGTATTGACTAGAAAGTAAAAATTAAAGTGTATTTTTTATTAGTTACTTTATGGGAAAAAGATACAATTTAGTACCATATAAATTTCGGTATATTATTTTCCCTAAACCAAGTAAATCCTCTGTTACTCTGAAAATACGTACACGAGCCAAAAAAAAAAGATATTAACAATTTTCAAGACTCCAATACACAAGCGACAACATAGCGTGCGGACTACGTGGTCGATTCTAAACTCCACATATATTCGAAAGTTTTTGGTGTGTTCATTTTTTTAAGCTTCTCATCTATTTTGTTCTTTACCATATCGAATGGATACGATCTCTCACCTTTATTTGCAAATAGGCACAATCATCTCCTTATTTAGGTGAAGTTTTCCAAAGAATAATTTTAGTCATTGATTAAGTAGCTCTGAGAAACTTAATATTTAATTTAATTTAATGCAATATTTCTCAAAAACTACTGATTCAATGAATGCAGTTTCTTTGACGAAGGTGGTATAAAAAGATTATGTTTATTTGCGATAAGATACAGTGCTCGATGTGGTTCTGGATGAGCGTCTTTTGTTTGCGCAAAACACACTAGCGATCAAAGACCTCCAAAAAGCTATCACACTAACGATGAAAATGTTCCTAAAAGTTTCATCAAAGTGTCCAGGATAATTGTCGCGACGTGGAGTTTAAAATAGTCATTCCTAGGCATGGTACACAATTGGTGACACCAGTTCTCACGCTCTTTGCTAAGACTTACAGGACAATGAGCATGGCAACGCTACAGGAGTTTGCCATTGTGCTGTCAACGGACTATGAGGTTATCGATGTTGGTAAGGAGTGATGCAAACGACATTGACTGCCTGGTGGGGAGGTCGAGACACTTATGCAGCAACTAAAGGAGGAAATGATAAAGGTGTGGCAGAAGCGATAAAATGAGCAGGTGAATATAAAAAAGCTGTATCGCTACTTCTCGGATGTATAGCCTCGGCTCAGCTCTGACTGATTCGAGCCGGACGATGAAACTTCTCAGCTTCCTACGAGGTGTAAGTGCTTTACTAAGAGGTTACATGACATGGAACTAAACGAAATGAGCGCATGCGTGTGCAGGCAAACGGACAAGGACATGCATCGCGACTTGTGGTCATATCCTCTAAAGAGGATATGACCACATCGCGCTTTTAACATTGTCGTAAACGACAATGTTAAAAGCGCAATGTTGTGTGACATAGAAGTATCGAGTGTAGACCCAGTTTATTTTGCAGCATTTCTTATGGGCATTCGAATCCACTTTTGCACATTTAAACAATATATGCGCGCTTAAGACGTATTGTCTGATGGACTGAAATATCTTACATTTGCTTGGCGACGAAATTCGCGCTATGGTGTTAAAAGGTGTTATTACATGAGAGTTGAAAAAAAGGATGGAAATTAGAAACATCATAATTTGTAGGAAGCACGAAGAGTATGCGGAAATCAATTATAGCTTATATCCTCAAGGTTAACAGGATCGCAGGTGATGGTGTGTGCATAACACGGCTTTGAGTGTCTTGGTTATGAGTTCTAAAACGAACAGTTCGTGACTCCCAGTCATAATTTAATGCACAGTGCATTAGATTCCTTATAATTTTAAACAGAAGTATCGCTACTGGAACGCTTGATTCGCTTGAATCATCCTGCCTCTGAAAGTTATCCCGCGATGCCCTCATGCCCGACTGTAACGGGCCGGAGTTCTCAGCCATTGTCATGCCCGATCTGACCCGGCCTCGTGCCGGTGTACCGATCTCAATTTCGTTACAACGTCGACGGCGCTGTGCACGATCTATGATTCGCGTATTTCTAACATCTGTCGTTACGGAATAGAGTGTACTTCAAGTTTTGTCATAAACTTTGCGCGATTCCACAGTCAAATACCATCTCGATTCAGATAGTAATTTTTACAGGATACAGATCGACACGAAGGGTAGTCACTCAATGGGTAGTCACAAAAAATCAGAAGTGTGCGACGAATTCTTCTTGATTACATCGAAACTTACTATACAACTTTGGTATTGTTTATTTAACAAGCACGAAAATTAGAGTTTATATTATTGAAAAGAAAAATATATTTCCGTTTTTTTGCTGCACGACGAGATGAAGTTCGTAAAATAATAAAGCTCCGCTAATTTGTAAAAGTTAATGGCTAGCAAACGTAGGCGGGCGCATAAATGATTATTCAATAGAAAGCCCTTCGAAACGTGCCCGGGTGGAACGTCGACTCGGACAGCAGGGAAGGGGGGCGTAGGGGAACCCAAGGGGAGGGAGTGCCGGACTAGACCCTAGAAAAAGTTTCGGCTTGGCGTCTATCAAAGTCGAAACAGAATATAGAAATACATCGAGCAACCATTATTCATATATCTCACATGCGTAAATTAAATATCTAGACAATCAACTTACTGATATTATACACTGGAAATTTCTAAAGACTGTGTAGTAAATATGAAAATTACATTAGGAAAATCAACCCCTCAAGACATGATTAGACATTTTAATGATATGTCTCTATGTAATAATGTTCCCGTTTAAATTGCACTAAACGTGTTTATTGAAAGAATAGATATATTTAGAAAAAATACACCAAATAGACTGAGAAAAGAGGCAGCAAGATTTTTCTCATATCTCTATAAAAGAATAGAAGGATTATAAAAAGTCATCCAGAACTCGAGCAGTATAAGTGAAAGACTCAACCCTTGGAGTGCCCAAAATAAAATAAGTTTTTATAGGGAAAGGTTACAAGAGAATAAAAACAAGTTATATGCCAAAAATGAGATATGTTGTCCTGTTTTATAAAAAAAAAATGACTTCGTTAAACCTATAAAATCCAAATTGAAAACTGAGTTTGTCTGTTTGTTATTTACTATCTATTAAGAGAATTTAAAAGTGCCATTTAATAACATATTTATTTTAAATCATCGCCCACGATACAAAGGGAAAAAAATGTTACTCTCGCTTCTGTTGTGCTCTCTATTCCGATTTCACTCTCTTTCTCATTTTACGCTGTCGGTCCTTTTTTTTACGCAACCCTAATACAAATATCAACATCCAGGTCCATTCATTATTAGGAGTAGTCAAAGAATAATTAAGTTTCAAGTCAATAAACATACGGTCCCAAGGTTTCACGAAAAGAACTCATTCTTACAGTTCTCTGCAGAGCAAAAAAGATTTATCATGGATTCCAAGGCTTTGTAAGAGTCTACATAGTAACAACGCTAGGTTCTTGTATAATTCGTTTGTTAATTACATTTCTTTTAATTATGGTAGGCGTAAGCAACGGGCCGTGCGGCGCGGGCGTCGCTGCAGATTATATGGGGTTGAATTTCGAAGGGCTCCCCAGGGTAAGGACGGGTTCACGACGTACTTAACGCCCCCGCGACTGCGATCAAAGCGTTTGGATAAGGCATTGTATGCTGACTTAGCGTCATGATTGAACGATAGCTCCGTCCTACTAGGCTAAAATGTAGCTTAAGATTGATAGCACATGTCGCTAGTAAAATATTTTGTATTGTCAATTTCAATTATGATGTGTTTGCACTTATGTATGTAGATATATGTATATAAGAAATAATGGAGTTTGTAATTGATGCTATCGAATACAATCTTAAAACAAGTAGAGTCACCTATGGGAGCACTTCTAATAAGAAATTCTGTTTTTAAAAAGGTGAAAGTTATTATTTTCTTGAATATACTAGATTCATTGCGTAAAATGAAAGGTAATGTTTATAACAACCAGGGATAGAAACATGTACAGCATCAATACCGATCATCTTCTCCAGGCCTGGTTTTGTGTCAGATAGCCATTTTGACACGATTTGACTAGCAATTTGGACTTGGAGGTTTTCAACTACGAAGTTGTTATATTATACGATTAATAAATTGATTCAAGTCACACATAGGATCAAGATTAAGTACAACGCGGGATTATTTTTTTGTGAACATTCATTTTATAAACGGTAGAATAAAGTAAAGAAGCTATCACAATAATTTCTTATTGAAATGAAAGATTTTGTTACATCGGGTATTTATTTATAACCCAGTGCAGAAACACACGCCTAACAGTATTTATTATTTTAGAGTGAGAGGCTTACCAAAATTTTAGAATTGATTTAATCTGTCGAATGTCATGTATTTGATCATATATCATGACGACGAGCAGCAAAAAGACTCGCTGAATAAGCTGAATAAAAGAAAATGTATACCACATCCATATCCACGACAGGAGCATGCCTACATCCGCGCGGTGGCAGCGCGGCGGGTAGAGGCCGGGCGGTGTGAGGCGCACGATTCGGTAATGATTTAGAGGCCCTTAAAACATTTATTGGTAGCTTCGGGAGGTGGTCGGTGGTATTTGTCTGTCCCTAAAGCACTGCAGGTTTTTACGCAGGGAAAAACGGACGGTAAGCAACTACTATCAATTCGCACCACGACAGAGTTTCATCAACAGACTTAAGGTCTTTTGTATGTATCTTTAAGATTTCATTGGTATGTTTTAATGTCGTGGATGGTTTTATAGAAATCCGTATCTCAATTTGGCTTAAAACGATTCGTCAAATTAAAAGAATATCCGAAAATTCAGACAAATTTATGTTTTTATAAACTTTTTTCACCGATATACGAAGTTTGTTAATTCGATAATCTTATATTTCTAAAGACAATAATAGAAAATCGCGCTTTATAATGTTGTAATACGAACCTCAGGGGGGAAAATTTGATCATGAACTCACTGCAGTTACTTATTTACTACGGACTTATGTATGTGCTGTAATGCTTGTACTTTTAAAACACAAACCTGTGTAATGGCACTGAAGAACAGAGTTTTCGAAACAGGGCTGTGAAGCTATTGCGGTGCGTTTGCTCAACTTCAGCACTGGGGGCAAAATTGGTGAAGAAACGCGAATGAGATATATTTATGTAGACATTTTTGTAATGTTTTATTGTTTTATCAGTAAGACGAGTTGGAACCAAGTTAAAAAGTTGTCTATATATCTAATCAATTTGAAATAATTTATGACAGTTAGTTGTATGTAGAAGTTGTATATTTTACAATACTCTTATAAAAAAGGCAGTCCTATAAAGATGCTTTGAATTGATCTTATTTTTAGCCGAATTCTGATTTTTTTTAAATTAGAGATTTGATAGATTTGACAATATTTTTGGCAAACATTCCTATAATGTAGAGGACAACATTAATTTCCGAGCTATTAAAGCGATTTAATTGCTATTTTTTTATAAAGTAGCTTCGCGAGTATAAAGTTTTCGGGCACCGACCAGGCCGACGCACGCTAAATAGCTCAGAATTTTAACGGAATTAGTCGCGAACGAACGCCCGCCTTGAGGGCGCCGCAGTAAATTCCCCGAGCACCAGCCGCAGCCGGCACACCCCGGCGGCCCCCGCGCGCGCCCCCACGGCGCCGCCCGGCCCCCCGGGCCGCCTCCTCGCCTAGTTTTAACGCCTAGTAACTTACCAAATAGCTGCCTACACGCGATCCCGCGGCGCCCGCATCTCCCGTAATGCCCTTACCGTGAAAAATACTACCCACCCCATGCTGCGTCGGCTTGATAATACTACGCTCGCTCCGCGACCCGCTCTTCCGACCGCGTCGGTCTTAAAGAATCACTGCCGCGTGTTTTGTTTGTTTTCAAAGCGAATCGATCATGTTAGTGCATACCACTCTGAAGTAACAAAGACAAGAGACATTTTGTCCACAGTGTGTCCTGGCCACTCGACCCCATACAATAAAGGAAAGAAAAACAATAATTTCCTCACATCCAATTCGAGCCACAAGTCGATTAAAAAAAATACATAGATTGGCATATCAAGTACATTTCATAAGTAAACCATATTCATTTTTATAAACAAGCATATGAATATTCCCCAAAAAATGAACTCTTACTGACACTGTTTAAGCGAAACGACAAATAACCAAACAATCAGATTTAAGCGTCCGCACAACTTGGACACTCTTTGCATGCCAAGGCTAAAACAGCCACTAAACTTGGCCGTCTTAGTGCTAATGCGACAAAAGCAGTACGGTTATGCTAGCCTGCGATGTTA
Source organism: Eumeta japonica (assembly GCA_005406025.1). Classification (NCBI taxonomy): domain Eukaryota; kingdom Metazoa; phylum Arthropoda; class Insecta; order Lepidoptera; family Psychidae; genus Eumeta; species Eumeta japonica. The sequence continues at coordinate 109,667 of BGZK01001371.1, forward strand.
AGTGAAATATAGCCACGTATGTCGCCAGAGTTGCGGTTAAAAAAATAATTTTGTATTTACGTAAAATAAATAGGTTAGTCTTAGGGAAGTCATGAATTCGCCAGCTTACTTGTAGACCATAGATGTATAAAAAAGAGACTCTTCTTTATAGATCAATATTGCAAACATGTTAAAATAGAGATCGTTCATAAACGTATAGAAACCAAGAAAACTTTCCATCGCTATTTCCTTTCTCACGAGAAGAAGGTGAGGGTAAACCTCCAACTTAAGTTGTTCAACTAAATTTTCGATCAAGGATAAGGAACTCGATAATTAACAAAATGTTCAATTTTATTTAAGGTACCAACACCATAGCAAAATAAGAGGAGTCGCACACCACGTAAGCTCGAGTTGGCAACGTCCCCTTAAACAGCGGTATTCGGTTGTGAAAGAAGCCGGTCGGCCCCGAAGCTTTCAGAGGTTTCAGTTCTTCTGCGACGACTTCAATTCGAGCTTTCATGACCGAGTCGACTGCGGTACACCATGACCTTGATTCGGTTCTAGAATACGAGGCTCCCGCTGTAATTCAAATACTACAAACGTTAGGCTGCACATTTTGAATTGCGCTTCTGCTTACAGGACAAAAAAATATTTGAAAGGAGAACGTTTGGCCATGTAAGGGGGAGGGCCCCCTCCTCCGACTCCTCGTTATTGTTGTGTTTTGAGAGGTTGTATATCTATTTATAAATAAAAGAAAAACCATGAACCAGTCTGTCGTAAAGTTATACACACACGCACGCATGCACACTGGGACGCATAAATAATCAGAATTGCTTGTTAGGTCTTCAAAATTTTAATTGCATTGTATTATATTTTTGAAAAATTCAATTTTCTTAGCAAATAGTTATGAATTTAAAATTAAGACGCAAAACAAACTATTGATTTTATTGTTTTTTTACTTTTAATTCTTTTTCGTATATTTTGGTATATACTACATAATTTACTTCGTTCATTAGGTACAAATCGAAATACCACAAGTTGTTTACATATTTTTTTGTTCAATAAAAGCGAAATACGTAAGAGAAAAACAGATCGACAAACATTCCGTAGTGAAATATAAATCAGTTCTTCGGTTGACTAAACTTGAACTACGTTCAGTCTCGCCGGCGACTTCGCACCGTTGACTGAACACGGTCTTACGTGAACAGTTTGTTAAAAGGAAAAAAGCTTTACGTTCCTCGGTTTAACGTCCAATATCAATTGAGAATTCAGAAGTTTTAAGTCTTCAAAACACTCATGTGACAACCCTTCATTGCCGAAGGAAGAGACGCAACGAATGCTAGACGAAATCGATCGAGGGGTGAAACTTAATTATGTCACTCATGCACCGTTCAAGGTCAGGGGGCTATCTTCAAATTCAAACACAACACTACAGTGGTCAAGTGCGAGGAGACTCGCGTATAAAATATTTATCGCTGATATTAGGAACTTAACAGCCGATCTCTACGGGCCTTAATAATCTCTATTTATTACTCGCATGTCCATTGACATTAAATGACTTTTTCATTTCTCCTTATTTATATTGCCTTTTATTTGTTGTTGCACGCGCATAAATGATAAACTGATATAGTTTGACAGGACAAAGTGAACAATTTGAGGTTAAAAAGGTTTTCACAATAAGAAATTGTATATAAAGCGTGATTCTAACACGTATTCATTTAATTGATAAATTGAAAACTTCGTTCCATTTGAAATCCTCTCCATACAATATTCGAAAGCTTCGTTCAATTAGTTATTTCGTAGTAAGAAAATACGAAAATTAGGTGTGTATGTGTGTGTATCATGTTATGTATGCGTTTGTCTTTTGTGTTAATGCAACTCGTCTTAGTACAAATCAGACCGTCCATCACTAAAATAATACCACTAACGCGTCGGCCCCGTTCGCAAGCCGAAAGTGGAGGTGTGTGGTATGCCTTAAAAGCAAAGTCCGCGCACTTTCGCCCATCGGCCGCACAACATTAAATAATCACTCATAGGAGCCGACATTCCATCGAACTCAACAATAACATTAGGAGCGTCCGCGCAACCGAACCCCGGCCCCAACTAAACCAAACAAAGTTCTAATCTCTGACATCAAAGCACTCACACGAGCCGCAAGTGCCGGGACCGGGGGCCGGAGGGAGGAGCGGCACGAATAAAATAACCGCCTGTTGTGATATTAACAGCCCCCGTTCTCCAGAAAAAAGGGGGGGGCGGCGGCGGCGGCGGCGAAGAAGGTCGGTCCTGGCCCCGCCGCCCGCCCGCCCCGCGCCGGCCCCGCAATGGACTGAAGCAGCCCCAATCAATCTTACAAGTCGCAGTGCGATCCGGGCCCCGGGGTCGGTGGGGAATTCGTAAGGCTCTTTCGGGGGTCGCAGGGACGATACCCTCTTACGGATGGCTCTAGGACTGACCCTTCGGCGCCCGCCGCCGGCAGAGCGACGTAACTCAAATCGGAGTCGGAACTTTAATTATATGCCATAACGGTATGAGATAATTATCACAATTGTTATACTGTAATGTAACAAAGGTGCATTTGACATTTGTATAGAAAAACGATCCTTTAAAATTCAATGAGTTTTAATTTATATCTGAATCCAATTAAAAAATAAAATTTTACATCGTTAAATTTAAATTGAATGTACTTATTATTATTTATTTTTTCCATTTATTTATAAACTGTCCCCTGTTTCGCAGAAGCGTAGGCAAAAATCACAGATCTTCACGTGATTATGATCTTTGCACACCTGTCTTCAACCTATCTTCACCGACATCCATCAATTGTTTAATGCAAGTTTGTCGATTTCGGGTGATGAAAATTTAGAACTTCTATAATATGCCACCAATCAGACCTGCATGAGATTTTCCCAGGTGCCCTTTGCTGACACTTCCAAACCCCGACCCAACAAATAAAGTAACTAAAATGTACTTCTGATTTAAAATCGTGCTTATATCCATTATCTATTCCTACGAAAGACATATATGACTTGAGGAGAGACGAACTGCACATCAAATAAGAAAATATTTAAAGCGGTTGACCCTGCAGGCCATCCCCAAGGCTTCCCGCTATTGTATTTATCGATGTGTTTTTGAGCTTCTAGAGTTCAAAAATATAGTTGTTTATAAGTTTTTGAGGTTTCGGGTTCAAAACTTCGTGTTATGTTTGAACTCAAAGCGTTCAATGTGTACCTAACAACTAAATTATTGAGATCTTTGAACTCGAAGATTTAGTGATCTTTTAGAACTTTGGGGACCCAAAAATATAGTTATAATACGTCTTGAGCTTTTCTAATTCAAAAATCTATACTTATTTTTAAAAAAATCGCTTTTTTTTAATTATTTATTACAACGTATCCTTCGATTTCGAACAGCTTGCGGCATTCATACCAATTTTTTTTAAAGAAGTTAAGCAATACAACATCAACCTAAGAATAATTTTACACATTATTTTGAAAAAACACTTTTTTGAGAAGTTCCCATTAACTATATCTTTTGAATGAACAACCCGATTTCGATGCAATTTGTCGCAATTATCGTTGTTTTTTTTTTTGAGGAGAAAATCTAATTAGATTTTGGATTTGAATAGCAGCTCAATTAAATAAATATTCCAACAAAAACAATGGAAAATCTCTTAAAGAAATAAACTGATTTTTATGTGGTTTGCGGCAACTGATGTAACTTTTTCGGGAAAAGAGCTAATTAAATTAGATTTTGATACAGATAGAAATTGTAATCTAAAAGATATTACAAAAATATAAAAAATTTAATTTCCAGAATTTCTCAAAATCCACCGCACCGAATCGGTCTAAATTTTCAGAAACTATAAGTTGAGTGAACTCCTTTTGAATGCATCAAATTGTGTTTCGATCGGTCATTCTGTTCATAAATTATGGGAGTTTCACACACACTCACATTCACGCGGGCGCGCGCACACGCACGTACACGTGCAGACATATAGAAATCACCTAAGTAAATTCGAAGGATGCTAAAACGTTAAGATCTAATGAAAATTCGATTTTAAAAAGTCGAAGTGACAACAGAAACATCCCAATTTTCGAAAAATTTTCAATGTTCATAGCAGGATGCTAAAAATAATAATTAATAATTATCATCAAAAAATATTCCTCCCCCAATATTTTCTTTCCAATTTATGAGAAGTAATTTCTTCTTTATTATTATCGTATTACTGTTAGCAAAGTCACAACAATTAACTGTAATACAAAGTACAAATGACCTTATTGATTAAAAAATTACCTTTGTTAAAAGAAATCCATAACATAGTTTTCAGGATTTAATTACGTAGGTATTCGTGGTGTTGTCCAGACAAAAAAAAACTTAATTTCTTCAGGACAATATTAAAAAAAAATAAGTTGTCTCTTAATTCGTATATCTTTTAAATGTCAAACCATAAAAGGTTAAATTCCAATTCGTTTAGTATATTTAGCTGTATTTTAACATAAATATGTACGTATATTACGATGTGAAACATAGAAAATACTATAAATTTTGTCACTTTATCTTCTACTTAATAAAATTCTCCGTTTAACATTAGATTTAAAAAATTTTAATCGATATGAAAAAAAAATTGATAGCAAACTCTTTTTTTGCATTTAAGTTTTCATTAGCCATGAGTGTTCAGAACCAAACAACGAAATAACAATGCCACCTCCGATTGACTGGATAGTCGCAGTACACCTAAAGGGAATATAACAGAGGGCGTACCAAAACTCGTAATATAATTCGTTATTGCGATAAAGAAAATAAAAATGTAACAAAAAATCCAGTCGCCACCATCTGTTGGGCGGGCCGTTTTTGTGTCTTGTCTAATGCCGGCGTGACGCCCCCGGCTGATGAAACTCCGCGCCGTGCGGCTTTCCCTCCGGTCCTCAGCCCTCCCGGCCCCCCCCTCGACACCGCGTTCCATCCCCCTCACACCCCCGCAGCGGCAAGAAAAATGAGTTAGAAAAGATGCGGTTCCCGATTATACCCGTGACGTGGCGGGCCTTTGTCGGGGACATTCGTCTGCGAATCAATCCCTGAGCGGCGCGGGGCGAGAGGGGCGAGGCCGATGTGTCAGAGGGCCTCCTATAAATCCTGCGCACCTGGTGACCGATGCTGGGGACCCTACCTGAAGGACGGCACTCGAACGTTTCACGAATAAAAAACAGCGAAAAGTAATCGCTGTTTCCACTCTGATGTAACGCGGAAAGTGTTGAGACATTACCACATTATTAGACAATAATTCATTTACAATAGGACAAGTTGTCGTAGCGGACGGCTCGTCGGAAACAGAGGGCACGACGAGTGGGACGAAAATTAACCTATAACAAACCGAAAAAGTTTTATATATCGAGTGGGGATCGTACCGCAATATTACTCACACAAAGGCTTTCGGGCACAAAGGCGCGTTTGTGGCGGCCGAGCCGCGCGCCCGCACACCCGACACAGCGTTAAAATTATGTTTATACAAACACTTATGACACGCGCGATTTACATTCCTCTCGTGCTAACGGTCAAACGTGCGATACTGATTTGAGGCAACGCCAGTCGGTAACAAATCGATTACTTTTTGCATGGGCGCCACTATGCCTTTATTCTGAAATGATCGGATTTTGGCCTGTGGGAGCTCTCGTTTGTGTATACTGCTAACGGAGCCTGTATAAGGTTATCCCATTTTAATGAAATTATACGAGAAATAAGGTCGATACGTGTATCGAGTTAAGGCTTAACTCCCGAAATTAATCCTGAGAAGGGTCTCAATATTTCACTCCCACTAAAAACTCGTTAAAGTATGGATATGACCGAGTGCACCGTCATTTGATATTGCATTATATTATACTATTAAAAAAATTAATGTTTCAGTAATAAATTTAATAACAAAAAATGTATAATGTATCCATGTATATTTTTTGCTTGATATTTTTTTTTTCTAAATATTTATGTCGTCACTATAATGTATGTATAAAAAAGTTAGTTCTCAAATCCTATCCTAGATTTGATTAAGTATAGACCATTCTATAATTAAAAATTTATAACACGTATACATAAAAACAAATGTTCACACTTATTTCCCAGAACAGTGAACAGACACTCTCCTCTTGGTGCCAGTATTACACAGCTCGTTCACTTCATTAATATTCACCGATCGTTTCATGCTAGCTCGTCGATCCCAGGTGCTTCAAATTTGGCCCTTCTTTAATATGACATCAATATTATCGGCATAAGTTTGCCTAGGGCGCCCCTTGCCGAGCCTTCTGTCAGCCGTATCCAATCTATATATTTCTTTCGTCAGTCTCCTTTCATTCATACTTTATAGACGGCAAAATCAACATAGTACATAACATCCAGTGCATAAATATATCATACAGGTAGACATAGTCTTCTAAGAACTGAAGTTACGCCGTGTTCATTGTACATAAATGTAATGATCTATTTAATTTGTCACCTTACCTTCTCAGCGTCGAGGCGTTCTTGAGAAGCCAGCGTCCGCATGTGCTTGAGGTAGGCCGTGGTGATGGGCACGCGGTAGTCCACGTCGTCGTCGTGGCCGGCGCCGTCGGGGCGCCACGGTCGGGGGAACCGCCCGAAGCCGCTGGAGAAGTCGCAGCCGTTTGGAAGCAACTTTTTTCTGGGCGGCGAACGCGACTTTGGAGGGTCTTTAGACGTTAGATTACAAACGTCCAATGGGTTGTACTTCTTTTCTTTTTTTACCTCTTTTGTTTCTTTCACTGTTGTCTCTTCTGGTTCCGTAGTACTTTCACTATCTATCTCTTCTTTGATCACATGATTCTCATGTTGAGAGTCCGTTACAAGGGGGGAGTCAGATTTGACGTCTTCCACGTCTATCAGACTGTTCTCATCCTTGTCTATTTCGGGGTCAGTTCTGACCGGTTCTTCTTCCCTAAACGCCGGTTCGACGGGGGACGAGTGGTTAAATATCGTTTGGGGGTGTTCAAAGTTATTCACTTTCTTCGAAGTTAGCTCTATGTATGTCGGTTCTTGGTCGTCGTTGTCGGTGGGCTTGGGGCTGTCGACCTTCTTGAGGGGCTGTAGATCTGTGAAGTCGTACTTGTGCTCGTAGGGAAAGTTGGCGTGCGCGGCGTCTATCTCGGACTCCCAATTGCGGGTATAGTCTGCGGCGCAGGGTGCGAGGAACGGGAGGTAGGGAGGGTGTCTGGTGGGCGAAGGGGACGGCGTTGGTAAGGGAGGCGGGGAGGCGCTGCGCGGGCGCCGCGCGCACTCGGCGCATCCGGTGAGGAAGCGCGTGACGGCCTCTCTCGGCAGGAAGGCGTACGTCTCCGTTATCTGTGGGCGAAAAAGATTAATGAGTCGCAACTACACAAACACATCTTAAACGCGAAGGGGCAAACACGTATGATATTTGTACTCTAAATCCGCGTTGCTGAGTGATTTCTGAGCATACTCACTCATTATTTACAATAGCTTAAAGCATGACTCTTTTAAGTGGACAAGCGAATTTAATAAGGAGACTACAGCAACTCTAACTTTTTTATTTATTTTTATTCAATAAAAATTAAAAACATACATATATAAATATGTACACGAAATGTTCAACACGAAAACATAAGATTTCTTGTAAGAATAGGACAGAAAAAGGACTAACGCGAGAAAATGTCATTCAAGAACAATAATTTTTAAAAGAAATACAAAAACAACATATCATTATAATAAGTGAGAAGCATATTTTCAAAATATCATTTTAAAAGTAAATCTATAAACCGAGTTCACGTTTACGTACAAATTGCTGTCTGGAAACCATTTTTTGTATCAATAAACGAACGATATACATTTATAGCTGGCTAATCATATCGGTGCCAACCAAAACCAATGGTGCCAAATTAGTGTATTCTCACACACTTATTCATTAGTTTTCACGTAGTAATTCCTAAATATGATTTTAAATCATAACCAATTAATATTAACAAGAGGAAAAAACTTATGTAAATCATACTGTAACAGTAACACACGTTTTACTACAAATAGAATAACTACATATATAAGCGCGCCACTGCTGAGTAGTATGTGCGTTAGTGCTGCCATCTGTGAGTTTAAAAAGCATTGAATGCTGCGCGCCATTATTTGAATGTAATTCGAAAACGCACAAGATTTCTCTGACTGCGCGACGAAACCTTAAGCCCTCAAACGGCCTGTGAATTAGCGTGGTGTATACATTCATAGATAGATGCAAGCCTAGTTAATGTAAAGCGTATAAAAACCGAATTCGGCTTTAATAATTACAAATAGCTGTTAATTATATACATTTTGTTTTAGTTTAAAAAAAACCGTTGAAAGATGATTTTTGACGCAAGACATCATTTATTCGACTTACATAATTCGAATATTTATTTACTTGTACGGACAAATTGCCGGTGATACAAATTGTAGTGCCATACGTAAGTTAAAATCATTTCAGTGATTTCAAGTCGATGGTGAGCCAGTGGTGGCAAGTGGTGCTTTTAAATTAGAAGGTACCGTGTTCGATTTTGACCGTAGGCAAATTGATAAAATAAAGCTAAGGTCCGGGACGTTATTGTTGTATAAGCGACGACGGTCCTTGACAGCAACGCCCGACCTGTACCGGGTCAGCCTGAAAACCCAAGGTCAAGCCTTCAATGTATACATACAATAAAATCGTAAGGGAGCTAAGTCTGCATCACTAAATATTTTTCGAAAAAAACAAGTGGTATGTACTATATACGTAATATAGACTCCGACACAGCTGCTTTTCAAACTTTTACCTATTTGTATGTATGTTTGTCTGTTTATTTGTTTGTTCAAGCATCACTCAAAAACTAATGGCCCGATTTGAAGAAAGGTTTTTGAGTTTTATTAGCAGTAATCTACTGCTTAACTTAAGACGCGATTTATCACGCTACATTACCTAGGGCCGGACAGTCTTCTATGTCTTTGTAAAACGTTGTTATATTTAATAACCACTACGCGAACGAAGTCGTTGGCAACAGCTAGTTTGAAATAAAAATATTGTTAGGTGGTACGTCTCAACACTGGCATGATTAAAATCCGACATGAAAACCACATTTTAAGTAAAAAATTCCATTTCCCATGAAACTGGAAAACTTTTGCCAGTTTCATGGCAGCCGTATATACAGTTTCTATCTGACTGCCTGGCGTATGGCAACCCTTTTAGAACCGCAAGATTATCCTTCATCTTTATAATTGCAGAGTAGGTGATTATTCCATGGACCTTGGGCGGTCTATTCTATGATTATGCGTGTAAGCAGAATTGGACACAAAAGGATCACGACTTATAAACATTATAAGATTCTCTTTCATCCGACTTTTGATTCGGAACCAGTGAACGTCTGGTTTCTTCATTCAATTAAATATGTTTATCAAGGCAGTGTGTAATATTTAATGTACATTATCTGACAGTTAGATAATAGACCCAAGAAGTCTATACGAGCTGTGTGCGAAGATGCTTTCAACGAGACGTCATCTGTCGTGTTTCGAGCTAACGATCTACAATTAAATTATGGTAATTCATGGCGAGGAAGAGCAAAAGTAAGACAAAAAAAATGTGAATCTTAAACTCAAATCTATGAAGTCCCAAATAATTGTACGGACAATCTGCCCCAAGGACTTATGTGTGTGATTTGCGTTTGCGCGCTTCCCCAGGCGCATAAAATTTTTTTTATGCGCCTGGAGTCTTGGAGTCACGCGTCGTGGAGTTTGAAATCTTTTTTTTTATAGAAGTAACATGCAGTAATATATACAGCCCATTTATGCAATTTCTACATTTATAATTAGAATTTCAAATTTGTCGCTATACCAGGAATATTTGAATTAAAATTGCCAAGCACTCGAAAACGACCAACATATAATTATGTTAACACCGAATATATTTATTGACAATTATTTTTTTAATACAATTGTCTGTGCCGGAGGCAGCGATTTTTTGACGATTAATTGATCCAGATTTCTGACGAATATAGGATAATCACGTGGAATAAAATATATAATTTAAAATAGTCTTTGTAGCGCAATGTTCGAATTAGATCCTTAAAATAATAAAATATTTACTAATAAAAGCGAATTCAACAGTATAATGTACTATTTTCTAGGATCTCGATACATAATCGTCGTTTTTACGTTGAACTAAGAATGATTGGTGGCGATAATACCAAAAAGGCAAGAAGCCTTTGCCTGTATTCATATATTGTAAAAAAATTCATTTCATTACACAAAAAGATACAAAATCAATAATAATAACAGGTATTTAATAGAGCGCACTCTATAGTTATGGTTAAACATCTCTAATATTTCATAGGCAATACAATATAATCTATTACCGTACAATGGCACTGTTAACTGTAAGGTGACGTTCTTTTAGGCTTAAACAGGACACACGTATAATACACATTCGCAAAAATTCATTTTATGTGTACTAAAAACCTATCAGCGCTCAGACACAATTTCTGATCCTGCCTAGATAGGACAACCGACAGAATTAAATCGTTTCATAATCTGAACGCTTTTATAATTTTAAATAGCGTTTTACAATTAATACGTATAATTACCATTTTTAGCAGGCACCGCACTTCAATTTTAATAGTTTTATATTATTTATGTTATTCTGCTGTGCGAGTAGTAAAAATGTTTAGTTACAGTCGTGAAATTTATGACAGAAATGTTTGCTTATTAAGATTAAACAGTAGTCTAAGCGTATTAAATCAGTTTTTTTTTTTTTATATACAGAAAAGTTACAAATTCTACGAACCGGCCGACCGTTACTAAATATGGACTTGTCTCCAAAATTAAGTAGAAAATTTCATAGAAAATATTTTCACATGTTTAGTTGGCTTAATGCATGCAAATACAAAAATCTGTGGTGAAAACATAAGTGACGAACAAAAAAGGTGGTCAACTTCTCCATCCATAACTGCCCTCCCCCTCCTACTATATCCGATTCCTCCCCGAGAGGCCAACAACGCACCCGCGACTCCTCTGGAGCTACGAGTGTCCATGGGCGGCGATGACCACCTATTCTCTGGTGATTTGCATGCTTGTTTGCCTCTTGAAAATAGTATAAAAAATATTTTTCAAAAAAAGAAAATACAAACCGCCTTCAAAATCTTAAAATAATTAAATACTTGATCGTTTTCGGAGTCGGTGTCAGCTAAAGATGTAACAGACGCGATCTTACATCAACTTTCATAATTTAAAATGGTTTTTGACTAATACTTTGTTTAGTTTGGCTATCTCTCATTTAACTTTTATATTCTTCGATTTCATTATTTTATATTCGTGATTTGTTTTACCTTTAACTGGCACCAACGCCAAACACAACTATTTTTTTTAATTATGTCAAAGTTTTTGGAGGCGATTTATATTTTATATTGTTTTTGGATAATTATTTTATTTAACGTTTTTCAATGATTAGATAATTAAATTTCATAAATTGATCTAACTTTTACTCGTGACTCGAGACAATTTCAAACACATAGGACACACTGAAAATTTCTGGAATGAACAGGGCAAAATTACTATGAATACAGTAAAAACTCGATTATCCGGCCCTCAGTTATACGGATTCGCGATTATCCGGACTACCGACCGCGACCGATATATTAAATACCTACAAGTGAAATTTATGCAAGCATGAACGTATCAGAACTGGCATTACCCCCGCCCGCGCCCCGGTCGATCGCTGTCTACGCGTTTCGTTATTGTTTTAGTTAGTTACAGTGGTTAGTTAGCAATTGTTACTCCGTTCTGACGTGCGTGTCACGTCCACATATTTAAAAATGTCACAGCGTAAGAGAGTGGTGTTATCGCTTAAAGACAAAATAAATATAATTGATTCATTAAAAAACAGAGAATGATACTGTGAGTTTACTACAGCTGAAACGAATTTGTGACATAGCAGCTATGAAGAAAAAAAGTGACTTACGTCAAATGACAATTACCAAATACATATTGTTAACCAATTATACATACATACATATTTTAGTACATATGTACAATGTATGTAATCTAAGAAAATATGTATGTATGTACATATATAAGTGCATACATTATATGTTGGGAAATGTATCTGTTAATAATTTCTTAATAAACATTGATTTTCGTTAATATGTATTTGTTGTTTTTAATAAACATATAACATTATGTACCACATATGCACAAAACCCGCTTTTTCTTCATACATTCGATTATCCGGATTTTCGATTATCCGAATGCCCAGCGACAACAATTAGTCCGGTTAATCGAGATTCTACTGTAGTGAAAAATGAGTTTATTGTTTATTAAAAGATTCTCCGTGAGCATAAATGCACTTTTTCATACGAATAAACCAATTTTGAAGACATTTATGCCACTCCTCTTTGGTGACCTCAGAAACATGTTTTTCATACTCTTCGACAACCACTTCTGGTGATGAAAATCGTTGACCGCGTAATTGGTTCTTAATTTTTGCGAACAAAAAAAGTCAGAAAGTGCCAGGTCGGGATTGTATTTAGGATTGTTCCTAACTTCTATGTTTTTTTTCCTCTTTCAAAGAATTAATTTGTCTGTTTGGCTGTTTGTCGTGGTGCAAGATGATACGACGTTTACGGTTATATTTATGGAGTTCATCAATAACTTCTGGCAAACAAAAAGTCGTGTATCAATCACTATTTACGATACGACAATGCTACAAAGCCACTGTAGCCACTTATACAGTTTTATTAAAAAAAAAAGCAACATCCGCTTAGAGGCATTGTGCTCGCGCGTCTTTGGTTGGTTTCGGCTCATCTCGATAGACCCATTCTGTCGATTGCTGCTTTGTTTTAGGGTCGTAACAATAAATCTATGTTTCATCACCTTTCACTTTATCACCAAATTTGACGCCCCTTCCTTGAATATTGTAAGCATGGTATTACATCAAGTCATGCGGTCCGTTTTTTGAGCCTCAGTCAAATTGTGTGGGATCCACCGCGAGCACAAGTTTTTCATACCCAAATGTTTGTGTAGGATTGATTGTATTTAAATCATGCCTATGCCTAAGGATGTCCGAATCTCATGGTAGGTCATATACCTATCCGTTTCGATGATATGGGGTACAGTATCGATGTTTTTGTTATTTACAGCGGTAGACGGGCGACCATCACGAAATTCGTCATTGAGATTGACACAATCGCGCTTGAATTCTGAAAACAGTTATAAATAGTCCTCTTGTATGGTGCTTCATTACCAAAAGTTGTTTGAAGCCAAGCGAGGCTCTGCTGAGATGTCAAATAACATTAAAATCGTAGAAAATCATAGTGTGAAAATTTTCACCACTCAAATGCATAGTGATAGAGATAAGCAATTCTTAAAATGACGCCTCAATATAAAAACAATTGAATGTTAAACAAAACAAACTGTATTCTACAGTCAAAGAGTTCCATTTTCAAATATGTAATTACTTTTTATATAATGTTTATGTAAGTGGTCAGTTCCAGAAATTTAATGTGCCCTACGTATACATATGAAAGGTCAGCCGGCCTTTATTTATTATAAAATCGACCACACGACGACAAATCATTGAAGGAAATAACGTGATTACGAAATCTGTCAACTGATAATAAAGGTCACACATAGCATAAGATAAAATAGCGCGATTTGAGCATGGCGTATAAAAAATAAAATCATTTATAGCTAGAGTGCACTTCATGACAATTCTAATAAGTTCAAACGCGACTAGGGTACATTGTTTTATTATGAAGTTCCGGTGCCTATTTTCTGGTTTCATCATCAAAACAATTCTAGGTACCGTTTTCGTCAGAATCGTTTATTTAAATTTGCTCTGTTATAATTAACTATCTTAATCGAGATGTCTTATCGCCACCCGTGAAATTTCCAACATCACTGAGGAGTTCCGGTGGCCATCTGTGGTCTTCTTCATCAGTTCCATGTCACTAAATGATGCTTTCAAAATACAAATATCTAACTTATAGCTAAAAAAAAACTAGCTATATGTATGTCTATAATATTGAGGATGTCTATCAATTCCTCATAGATCTCATCGTCAGAAATAGATTTTGAAAAGAATGGAACCATTCAGGAAGTATATCTTTTCAATTAAAAAAGGAATTTTCTAAATTAGTTAATAAATGTCGGATTTTTGAGGTAACAAGTATAAAAAAATGCAACCGAATTGACAACTTTCTCCTATTTTTTTAAAGCAGTTAAAAAAAGGAGACTGTAGTAAAAAATGGATCAAAAAAAGGTGTGTTTATAATTTTGCTACAAACCGTTTTCTAAAAAGGACACGAGCTTGTATAAAGACTATGGCCAGTCTAGGCATTTGCATTCATACAATCAAAAAATTCGATGGACAAATATTTGATAGCAGATGAAGTTTATGCCGGAGTAAAATTTTGTTATGTAATTCTGTATTTACTTGGTTATCCTATTGTCGCATTTTTCATTGCTGCGCAGTCGATATATGATTTTTTTTGTACACCAATCTTACCGCGAATCTTTTAAGAATTTATAAATTTTTCACAAAGTTGTAGGAGCAGTCCCGGATGTAGAGGGGTGCAAAGCGGGGCACCCGCCCCGAGCTGCATTAGGAGGCGCCAAAATCATAATCATTGTATTATGATTGGTTGAAAAAAAAGACATGATTCACAAAGCGCCTAGCACCCAACGCACTTTGTTCTATTAATTATTAATTTTTCGGTCGGTTTATGAACACATTCTAAGCGTTCATTCCGAAATGTACTGCAAGCAGCTGCAGTGTAGCAGATTGTTGACAATATCTAATAATGGCGGAAATCTTAATTGAAGTGACTTATAAATGTTATAAATAATTAACTATAAAAAATTATTTAAGAAATATATTTGACAATTTTTTCTTCCACGAAAGTTTTTAAATAGATTTTCGAAAATAAAAAAATACGTTATTTGGAAAAAAAATAAGAAAAGTTCATTTATTAATCTAAATAAATTTTCAAAAAATTTGTCTTCTTCCAAAAATTTATTTATATTTTTTTCCAAGAGCACATTTAAAAAATTGGGAAAAAAAATTGTTTTCAAAAATTTCAAATTTTTGATGAATATTTTGTCACAAATGAAAAAAATATTAGCTATTAGGTAATAAAGAGTAAATTTATCAAAAGGTTCCTATTGTCCCGATCATAAAACATGCCATCCATTATATATTTGTGAGTTCCTTTTAATCTTAGACGCTGGAGAGAGGGGGCGCCACTATCCTGTCCCTGTTCAAAAAACCATACATCCGGGGCTGTTTGGCGACATAAGCGCAATATCGACTCGTATGTCTCTGGTTTGTAAATCTAAAATTGAAATTAGATACGTGACCAAATATTTTTTTTAGTATTTCATAAAATTTTTTTCAGTAATCCTATAGATAATTAATAATTTTGAACTTTATCAGTAAATATGGCTGCTACTTTATATTTCATTTTAATTCTTCCGTGTTTACTGCTTTATGTTTGAACACTTTAATATTTACTTTTACATGTAACATCACGCCCTTTTCCCAAATGGGTAGACAGATAGGTTCAGAGATTTTCACATAATACTATTGTCAGATACCTCTTTTTCTAACTATTTGTTTAAGCATTGTAATTCTAAAAAAAATAAAATATAATCAAAATTCTCTTTGTGGTATTATACATATAATGCCATAATAAAAGATAATTTTGAATATAATTATGTTATACGCAAGGTGCTAAATACAAATACACTTTTATATAAAAATAAAACTAATAAAATGCTCATACCTCTAAGTCTATTATGACGTCTTTTTTTAAGTAAAATGAAGTTCAAAAGCTTTTGTCACATAATTCTATATCTAAACACTGCTACCTTTGGACAAATCATCGTAACACATAAATTTTGCACATTCTCGTTGCGGTAAATATCATGTAGATGGCGCTTAAAATTTATAATGCTTCGAGTCTTATGTGAAGTTTACAAAGTAAAATTCAATAAAATAGTGAACATAACAAATGATAATTATTAAACTGTATTAAACAAAGTTTTTTTTATTACTATTTTTAATCAACTCACCGTTCTGTACGTCCGCTTTTGTCCAGCATGTTTCCCTGGTCGCCCTTCCAGTTCCACGTGGACGGTATAGATGATATCAAAAAAATTTTCTACTATTGCAACTTTTCGGTATACTGGATCTTGATTTGAAGAATTCTGCAATAGAAAAAAAATATATCATCAGCGCCATCTATGGTCTAATAGACTAATGTTGACTAAACTGCATTTCAAGTTAAAAATACTGCTATCCAGCAATAGATGGCGGCGTAAGTAGTTTAAAATGTTATTAACAATCTTGTATTATTATCCTAAATAGGAACAAAACATTTTTTTATTCTTAATAATACGTTGTTATGAGTACTATAGTTCAAAAATATTTCGTGTACTATATAGAACCACATTATTGGCTATTCAACTAGAAATACAATACATTACGTAAAATCCTTTAAGATCCGTAAAATCATTTGTATAATTTAAAAATTCATTTTTAAAGATTTTATAACAAGTTCATGCAAACATTCATAGAGTTATTTCGATACCAAACTTCACTATATATATATCATTTAACTACGTAGGTTCTAAAATATTGAATTCAGTTAAAAAAATCGAACTTTGTTTGAATGCAAAACCAATTAGTAATTTTTCTGCAGCTGAGAACGGCGAACGCTCTTAAACTAATTATTCAAATTCAAGAGACTACTTCTCCAAAGGCGTGCACAATTATTGCAACACTGACAAGTTTATTTCGTTCGGGAGGAACGAATTCCGAGCGACTAGTACGGTAATTAGCGCGGCCGAGCGCCGGACGCCGCTCCCGCCGCTAATTTAATCTAATCTAATCCGTTGCTGAGCCTTACCACGTCGTTACACATCGGCTTTGTTCGCCCATTTACGCCGGAACGCCCGCCCGCGCCGACTCGGTGGATCGAAATAACGAGGAGTGGAAAGTCAAATATCATAAGCTAATTAGTGGAAGTGATTCCTCACAGAGGGGAACATTAAAATTAAATACTAAGTTGTATTTTTCAACTGCTTTCATAATTTCTACATTCGAATTGATGATACATTTATTTCGTGTGAAATGCTTTTAAAAACAGCGTTAGGGGGGTGTTAATTAAATAGGTGGGTTTTTTTTTTAATTCCGACTCCTTCTCCCCGTGGTGAGATCCGATAAGATGTGTATGGTCCTCCCAGATTTCCTCCATAGCTTTTAATTAATTTTTGTTCCACTTGTTGATATTACCGAACATATTCGGTATAGTCAACAATACAATCTGCTACAATAATAATAATAATGGTGAATTGAATTTTTTAAAAGTTTAATCAAGATTCTCCATTGACCTTCTCCCCTTAAATGAGATTGGAGAAGATTTTGATGTATCCCTTCTCCCATTTTGGGCTCACATAACTAATGTACACGCCCAGAAATTAAAAACATGGATTTTTAAAAAGAAGCAAAATCGGCCAATGGTACGACGACGTCTCCAACAATAAATATTACACCAATAAATATGATTTCTCTATTGGTTATGTATTACAAAACAAATATTACAAATGAATTATTTTGGTTTTCATAAGAAATATTTCCGAAGTGCTACACAATAAGGTACAGTAAAGAAAACTTTTTTTGAGTGACAAAATATCCCCATTTTCAATCTAAACAAATACTTTATAAGCTGTGGCTGGTCGCGCCTACTAAATTTATGTGCCACGTAACGACTTCATGATTTTTTCCAAAATCCTGCCGATTCAGACGGAGACAAGAGTGATCCTCCGTACGTGAGTGAGGTTGCGTCTTTTCTTCTTAGCTAAAATGGCAGCCTTAAAATGACTTAGAGCTTACAAGGTCAAACCCTTATCGAAAACACAAAATCAATGTTTAAAAGTTCTAATCAAAGCGTCCACGTCCAGATTTCTAAAGTACCTACTATGCGATAATATAAAAGATTTCTCGCATGACGTTTTAAGGTTATGTTTTCAATGAAAATTGTAATGAAAACTATTTATGAGGATCTTCTTAATATTGTGTTTATTTGATTTACTGTCTATTTTGATGTTCAATTAATGATATTAATATACAATTTTACTTATAATGCGGATGAATTTTGAATTATATGTTCTACTACTGTCATTGTATTTAAAATTCATTGAGATCTAGTCTAACTACAAATATGTTCAAATTCACATTTTTTAAATACACAAAATGTCCAATCAGCGCCAGAAAAACCCAAAGTATTTTCATAACGGTCATTCATTAAAGGACTTATAACTCGATAATTTATAAATATTTTGAATCTGAATTATATTTTTACTAATATAAGTGATGTTATTCTTTCATAATTGAAGCTTATTCTGACTACTAAATGACTTTGAAATATCTAATCTTTCAGTTTCAGTAATAAAATTTAGAATTTCTATGACATAGAATAGATATAGAAATATTTAACAGATACTTAAATATTTTTCGTTATTAGTTAGCATCGATATTCTTAACACATCTAAATCGACGCTTACGTCAAATACGAATGTCTTTTTACAGTGTGTAGTTTTCAGCACCGAACTTCAATGACCTAGTGCAAAAGTATTTCTTTACATTGTCCGCCCCTGGTACTGAGGAGAATAGCGTTCATCGTCGTCCGAATGCGGTGAGGTGCCGCCACACACGGGCACGTACAACTTCGTCATAGCGCCCTGGTACTAAAAAGTAGATACGGCGTCGATTCACATTCCGCGCGGCGGCCCGCCTCGGTCGGCGGTGCGCGCGAGCGTCGACGACGTCCCCGCAGATAGCGGGGCGGAGGGGCCCGCGACTAATGACCGCGGCGATTACGGCCGGGCCGGCGGCGCGCCGGCGCCCGCGCCGCCGGCCCGGCCCGGCCGCCCATGATTTATTTAAGTATGCAAGTCTTCTACGGCGCAAAAGTACAGTCGTGCAGTACAAGAAGTGCAGCCAACTTAACTGTGGCCGGTACATTCCCGGAATGACCGGGCTGAATAAAGTACTTCCTGTGCGGAGAGTGTTGACCACTATCAGAGGAATACATACTAAAATATATATCATCAATGCCTCAATATAAGCTTACAATAATGTACTACAAGATCTTTTTTTGGTCCTGTAACTTGCAACTTTAAATTATTGAAGAAAATGTGTCTTAGAGCATAAATTTTCGTAAGCGTAAGTGTAATTAGTACCTACAAGAAAATGAATAAGGAAAAAGAATAATATTAACATAGTAAAATGTGTGCTTTACTATGTATATGTATATTATTTACTATTGTTAATTTTATTATTTTATTAAATCAATTAATTCGAAATTTCCATTCTGTAGATTTTATGATAAATTTTATTCACTAGAAAAATAAAAAATTTTTCATCAAAAATTAATTTAATAATAAATTGAAAATAAATAAAACTACGTTACACTCGATATTCAACTAATAGAAGTTCTATTTCTTTTGAGTCTGCACACTACTGATTTTTCTTTTATAAACCTTTATAATGTTACGTCACAAATCTTATATCTTAATCACATAAAATAGAAATTGTTATTTAACATAACATTTCTATTGAAATTATAAATAAAACTAACAAGCTGGTGCGTACGACAGATGGCAGATGGAACATGCAGCTCATAATTTTTGTTGATTCGTTCATTGTTCTGGTATCACGTCGCCTATCACTTTAAGCACCTTCCGAAATTTCTGGAACGAAAATCCTCCACGATTTTAATTAGTGAACGTGTCGCTGCGTTTGCGCACTGCAACCGTTCTGTCTACAGGTAGGTACAGGCCGCCGCCGGCCGCCCGCCGCCACGGGCCAAATCAATGAGACCGGCCCGCAGCGTTTACTTCATTTTAATGGACCCGCTACAAAATTCTTAATTTAGACGACATCCGTCCTTCTGAGCGGACATTAATAAAGGGAATAGGAAGTATAATACTTCAGAACTCGCCTACAACCTTTGGAATCTATTGACAGCTTTGTTAATAAAATCGGAAGAATTTTCCGATTGATTTGGCATAAAATTTATTCCCCCGCTTTTGCCGACTTTTCAAAGACTATCGCGTCGTTTATCCGGCGTACTTCATCAACACTGCAGAGTTGTATACAAAATTTAACAATACGTCAAACAGCATGACAATGTTAATAGTGTAGTTTAACAAAAAAGTCGTGTATATAAAATAAAACTGAAAAACGCGGCGTCAACACGAGATGCTTCGTCATTGCAGTAATTTTATAATTACATCATACTTCCATGTCGGGCGTATGTATCCACACTGACATTATAAACGCGAAAGTAACTCTGGCTTTTCAGGAGTCTTTTACGTTTTTCACGGCTGAACAGCTAAACCGAATTTGATGAAATTTAATATGGATATAGCTTTAATCCTGGGGTGATACTTTTCTATTGTCTGTTTCTGTGTGCGTCCGCTTGTAATTCGACGATGGCATAACCGATTTAGAAAGTTGGTTCATTGACAGACAGACTCCAACGTCGCATAAAGTATAGATCTGCTTACCAACATATTTTCTTAGAACTGTAGGATGGATTAAGCGATTTCGATGTTTGATACACTGGTGGAAAATCATCGTTAAACAGACTGTATGGCAGGTATAAATGTCGTCATTTTTCACAGTGATCTTACCACGATCGCCCAGCAAGCGGACCCTCCACACAATCGTATTCCTTTACCTTAAGTAATATGAGTACATTAATCATTACGAATAAACGTAATATCCATCGGCTGTCGCATTAGACAATACAAGGATTCGTCACGTGACACGTGTGACTATAGCGAATACGTGAACAAACTACATACCATCTTTGATACATCACGGAGGCATGTATAGTAGAAGTCAAGATTTATTTTATATACGCGATACCAGAACCGGCAAACACGCTTAGTAACTCTTGTTCTATGATTAAGGGCCGCGGGACTATCGTTTGGCATTTTTAGTAAATTAAAATCTTTTAAAATAAGCGAAATATGTCAGTCATGGTTGTGTTTTAATCGAATCGAGAGAGTTGAATTAATTTATTTGTACCATAATTGTTTTATCGTTCCTTATCCATGGCTAATTGCTTAGAGATGGAGCCTGTAAAATCCGACCGGACAATGGTCCGTCCGAAAGCACTGGCAAGTAATTAGAAAGTACCACAAAATACAAATTTAAAACGAAATACCTATTGTGTAAATGGAGGATTTGAAGGTGTTACTGACAAGAAAATTTATTCATCAGAACGCTTACAGCATTGAAATCGACAAGATTATGTTCGGGTTTAAAACATAACACCTCAATAGTGTTCCAATATTACAAGAGAATAATTATAAAAGAATCTTGCAGATTTGAGAACACGTTCAACGATAAATATATAATGAAAAATATAATGAATAATATTTTTTTTATAATGACGCTGTTGCAAAATACAAAAATTCATGGGCGGTCGCAGACACAATTTTTCACGATTTTTCGAAAAGCGATTTTTCCATTACGTTATTGATGCGTCGCCGGTGACGCGTTCCGCCGCGTTCCGTTTTATATTTAGGTCAAGTGAATTAATTAGCCTAATAATTCAAATTCTTCAACCGGACAAAGGGTTACAGACAAAAAATTGCCCACATGGCCGTGTGGGGCAGTTGGCCTTATTAACCTAAAAACTTGCCCGGCCCGTAATTTATCTCCGGGCCGCGCGGCGGCTCCGGCCCGGGGAGAGGAACCAGGGGGCGCCTCGCCGCTCGTGACGATAGTACAAAAGAAACCGTTTTCAGAAAAACTTGATAGCTGCGTGTATATAATTTCTAACGATTTCCAAAACGATCCCTAACCGTTCTGAGATATCAAAAAACATATCTCTCTCTACAGTAATATAGTTACATAGCTATCTATAGTTATGTAACTCCGACAATCTGATTACTATTTTTGTAAAATTGATGTTCGACCTACAGAAGCAATATGACTTTACTAATCAGCAGTTACACTACGATCTCATATACTAACACTTTTAAAAATAATTTAATTATAAATAATTAGGAATAGGAAGAGAAAATTCGGGAGTAGCAGTGGGTTACGTGTTGTATGCTGCAGGTAAGCTTCAGATAATTCGGGAACATTTAGGAAGACAGTGTATTATTAGAGAATTCGATATGATAGGACGTGACAACAAATCGGCATTAAGAGAAAAATAACAAAAAATCTTTTTAATACCCTTCTATTGACTTACGGTCAGGTTCTTTGATCGCCACACTGCTAATGTATGCCCTCGGACACAGTCTTTTTATTTCAGATCGTGTGACCCCTAAACCTCAACCCCTAAACCTTCATGCATTTATATAGTTTTTTTTTTTTTTATATAAATAAACGTAGAAAATGGGTTTACATGTTTGAAACAATATTTAAAATACATGTGATGCTGCACACGAGCTGATTTCATAATGGCTACGAAAATAGAATATCCCTAGTAAAAAGCTTAAGTTCGCATTCATTTGATTAGATTTGATAAGCCCCGTTCATCACATATGGCCACCATAGTTTGATGACATAACCAGGAGATAGTTAACGGAACCTTTTATTGGCTACAAACTACAAACAGATAGACTCAGGTTTGATCCTGTTTTCTTTTACTTTGATGGGTCTTCTTCATCAGCGAAGATGTCGAAAGTCTGATAACGGAACCGGAAGGTGGTTACAGGAGACTCTCAAATGCTATTTATTGTTTATCATAAAGGTACGTGTGTAATAACCTGGCCGAATTTGGGATCATTTGATACTTTTTCATGAAGCTTCCATTTTAATTATGCGAAAACTTGAATAACTCAAAATAAATATAGAATAACTCAAACGTTAAAAATATAAACCAACCAAGTAATTAAGTAGTCGTTGAACTTAAATTATTTTTCCCGTTAGAAGTGCCGCACGCAAATATGTAGTGTGAGGTATTACCAGCGACTTGTGGGACGTACGGAGCCCTCGCGGCGCAGTTCAACTACCACTTGTCCAATTTTTATAAGGTAGGTAGGTATGCATCCACGGCATTCGCTGCGAAACTCGCAGAAGCTCGAAATTGAACAAATACACTTGCTATAATGTCGAGAGGCAGATCCCCAAGCGAGATAGTCACCCAATAATCGTAGCTCGTGGCGGTAACTGTGGGCGAGCGAAGACAGCGCGCGCGCCGGCAGACGGGACGGGCGCGCCGGCTCATCGGCGGCGGCGGGGGCGGCGGGGGCGGCAGAGGGACGGGATCGCGCGCAATTATATTTTATCTGGCTCCCGGCGCGTACGTGCGCCTAGTGATGCGAAAAGTACGATGAGTTCGCGTTATCGATTAATACATAAATTAATTATATCGCATGTAAGAGATGTGAAAAAAATAGAAACGTCACAGTGAATTTATGGTAAACACAGTTGTCCAGCACAGAAATATGGAAAATATGATAAATTTAAAAGTTGCTTTACTAATACAAGTGTTACACTTACAATAAATAATGTAAGCACACATAAATTAAGTATGCCTTCTATAATATATTATTTAATGACAGGAAGCGTTTTTTTTTTTGAACGCTGTGACCTGACTAAGTTCAGCGCTCAATCTAGACTTGAGATGGTTTAAGTACTTTCTGACAATACAGGTTTCTGTATTTTAACATTCACTAGAACTTTCTTCATTCAGTGTTAATCAGAAAGTTAGCGAGGCTCAACAACATTAAGCATTTACGATTGGAAGAGTTGTAATAAATATTTTTCTCTATATTTTGGTAGTTTCGTTCACCAGGTCAAAGTATTAGTATTTTCCGACAGTTTTATTTTTAAGAAGGTTGAAATCAAGGGATGTTGTGATATCGTCTGGAAATATCCGCAACTCAACTTGGTTCATTAGGACGGTGTTTGATTATTTTGAGACAAACTCGTACGATCCGGTATAATGAATCCAATATAACATTGTTAAGTTGCTTTTCAGATCAGTGTTTTTTCAAATATTCCACTTTTCACATTTTTCTCCTAATTGTTCGAAACGAAAAAAGTCGAAGAGAAATATTCAAATACTTTATCAAACACATTGCATTTCCAGGATTCGGAAAAATTTGTTAAATGAATATGGGAGACGGGTGAGAATTAAATAGTTAGAGACATAATGTACAAGTCAACTAAATACGCTATACGTAATAAACAAGGTCACAATATACATTTGGTTAATTTTATAGTTTATATTTTAATACCCATATTTTTATAATAATAAAATATCGCCTCTTTTTTCGTTTAGCAGATGTCATATTTATATATAATATTCTATATCACTCCTATAATTAAAACGTATCTATCGACACTTCATATGTTAAAATTTATCCAGTTCTTTAGACTGTAGACCGTACCAAAAAATAAATATACAGACATATATTCGAAAAATATTACCCTCCTGTGGCAGTCGGATAAAAACATCGACAAAGCGTTCACAGCACTACCCGCCTAAATACAATAATGTGTCGGCGATGACGGCGCGGCGGGCGGCGGGCGGCCGCGCGGCGCGGGCGGCGCACAGCGAGCGGCGGTAAGTGCCGGCTCTAAATTATTTCCCCCACGCGCGCCACCGACCCGCCGCGCCACCTATACACGGAACAAGGTTCGAATATTTTCATTTTGATACCTCTCCTCATTTACGTAAAAAGATAAAAAGTTTAAGGTGGACTTTAGTACAAATATTATTTTCTTATTTCTTCTGAAACTTGAAAGCTCAGTGCTTTTGTTCCAAAATGATCTATCTATATATAGTTCATATAACACTGTGTAGAAACTATGGAGTATATCATATTATTATGTCACTTTGTTTACAAATCGTCATTGACGCTCGCAATGAGACTTGCGTGTTATTATATTCGTTAAAACCCGAACCATTTTTATTTTTTTTGCTTTTCTTTATGTTTGTAGCAAACACAAAGAAAAATTAAAATATTTCAGGTTTGTAAAGTAAACAACACTTAAATTTAAAAACTAACGAGCAATCATTAAACTAAATAACGTGAACTCTGTCATTACTTTTGGTCGGCGCCACGATTCCGTTACCCATGTCAATATTTGGTTTCTAACTTTCAGGCCGTACAATCTACTTATCCCCATTGGGTTGTGGTGTGTTAATACATGAAGCTTATTTCGGTCGTGCCCTTCGAGGACATCTCCCGCATCGCCCCGAATCCAGACTCCTACGGTCTGTCTTTATTTCCCGCCGGCCGTAAGCGATTGGCAGAGCGCCCGGCCCGCCAGGCGCCGTATTTTATGCGGTCACCCGTTCGCCAATATTCAAAGGCGTAAACATATGATTTGTTATGAATCTAACGCTGAAAGCCACCCACCCCCCCCAAACCTTTTTTTGTAATACAAGGAGAGGGGTTTTGTTTGTTTTTAAGCTTTGTTCGGGAAAGTTCGATGGTAATCGAACGAAACGTTATATGACCTGTGTTTTCATCCGTTTGATTAATTTCTAGATATTTAGACTACATCGTGCCTGCAGATTTTTTGGATGATTTTGCAATTTAGAAAATCGTATTTAAATTTTTACATAATAACTAATTAAACTGTATCGTAGAAAGTATTATTTTGATTTAGTGTTCATAACGAAAAATGTTTTGTTCGTGCTAGGACACAAGAGTTATTATTTTAGGTAGATAAACGTTCGGAAGTTCAGTTAAAAAAAATACAAAAATAAAAAGTTTCAACCCACAAATTGCATCAACCATATTTCAGCAAATCACTTATTAGGATAAGTGACGGGCCATTATTTACGCTCAGAAATAAGGAATATTTCATTGTAAAATAAAATGGTTAAAACCTCCATTTTAAATTCCTTTTAAACAATGACAGTTTCTAATGCCCAAAGTAATGTATGGTTTGGTTGGAGTTGGAGAAATATTTTAGTATTTGTGTGTGTCAAGTCTATCATTGCATTTAATTAACTGTTCGAGTTTTTGTAACGAAACAAACGTGATCATGTCGTATTGTAATGTTGAAACTGTGCCAGCACTCTTCCAGTTCACTAATGATCCATATTTTAGGGCCAGCCCTACGCGCATGGTGATTGTTGCCAGCACAATCAAAATTTACAGTTCTGCCGTCTGGATAGAGCTACCAGTGTTATTCACGATATCGGAATATTTCTACAAAATCCCAAAATAATTTTTAAATCTCAGCAAAATTAGAGTATTTTTAGTGATACTTAATTGTTACAAAACAGTTTACCTGCATTATTTTGTATAGTTTCAACTTGTCACACAACTAGTCCACTAGAATTTTTTTTTGCAATGAAAAATTTTTTTTGCGGTATGGCTTAAAAACGCCCAATACTTTTAATGTGCTTTAATAGTTTCAAGAGTTTTATTTATTTTATTTTGTCATTGTATTTTTTATTCCAGTTCTTTCAAAAGAGTTTTAACATTCCATAAATATAAAATCATAATCATTATGTGATAAGCAACAAATCAATTGACCAGGGGAGTTAAACATTTTTCCTAAGTTTTAGTGAATTTATTATTTAGAGCAATATGTTAACATTAATAAGACTTTCGTAGTATATTAAATTTATAGTGCGCATTCGTTAGGGGTTCTTTGTTTATACAATTTAATTCTTTTCCGTGAATACACCGTAGTAGATACTTTCCGCGTAGCCTATTATACTATGAAATCCAAAATATCATCAGAATCAGTTTTTTTATTGTATCTAACTTATAAATATGTACAATTGGAATAGAAATTCAATACTCAAGTCACATACATTCACTGGGCATCATTAGCTTAAAATTTCTAAATACTTAAATAAAATAAATAGTCGATAGGAAAAAACGGAAGTAAAAATGAAAGAAGCAATAGAAGAAAACTGAGAAGCCCTCATGAAAACAAATATTTTTCAGTCAGTATTGGAAGACGACCTGTTTCATTTTATACTACATTAATATGTATATGGTTGGTCTAACGTAATAATATTTTTATAGTTGCTTGAAGTAACATTGAAGTTTTCTAGATCTCATTGGTTCTCTAAAATAAAAACAAAATATGGTGTACTAAGTACTTACTAACTAATAATATGCAAAGTTGATAGCTTCCATTCGTGTTTGGTTTCTTTTTGATCGCAAAAATGTTACTAAATGCCGCCATTTTAAATTGGGGTAATTATTTACCTTTTATTGTTTTAATTTTTAATTAAATTTATATTGTTCTAATTTTAATTATTTCACATCTTTATAAGATCAGGATAATGTTAAAATCATCGAAATCGTACAACGTGTTTTGGGTCTAAAGCATTGCATGCTCAAATTGGATGCATGAATTCTCCGGACCTACCATTACGATAGACTTAGAGAATTTGTTATGGATATTCGAATTTGTGAATTCGTTACGGAGGTACGAATATATAACTTCATCTGTTTCCTCAGAGCTTAATTTTTTTTTATACATTTTTGTTAATTTAATAAAGTAACAATCACGATATTACAAGGCATTTTCGTATTTATATCGATAGTCCGTGTAACATGAGTTTGTTTTCTTTTTCAGCTAACTAATAATTCTGGCAGGGGCATTGTTTACATCGTTGTTAATGACAGAAAAAAATTGGGATTCGGCATTATGATGGATATCGAATTCGTGAGCTTGTTAAAAGACCTTTTCAAAAATATACAATTTGGAGCTCCAAATATGGAAATTTTAATATTGACATATCTTTGGTGATAATCACGGGCTTCACATGACTCAAAATCGAAATATTTACAAATTATTGTACAGCGAAGATAAACAATATTGTACAAATAGTACTTCGTGAAGTATTTCAGAAAGGTTAAGTAAAGCTAAACAGGACTTTAAAAGATCTATTCAACTGTATGCCACGCGAGAGATTTCATAGACTTCTTTTTTTGGTCGTAATACATCTTGAACTTTGGATATCGCACTAACGAGATTAAAATGAAAACGTTAACAGCGAAATCACTGTAATAGAATCCAGGGTTTTGCACTAGAGTTTCAAAAGGAAACAAATTTACATTTATAATAATATATGAATTGATTTCGTCAGTCACGCAGTTAAAAAATAAGCGATATAAACTATGTGATATAAACTATGTAAAACAAGACTCTTGCATACACTAAGCTACCATTAAAGCATAGGAGTGTGTGTTTATTCAAAGTTTAGATCGGGGCATCGACGTCTAATTGCGTATTAATTAAGTTATCAGCGCCGCAGCACTGTAACGGCGGGATTCGTCCCGCGCGATTAATCAGTAGCGTTGTTAGGTCGCCGCCCCTCCCGCCGCGTCCCTTCAGGGCCCTCGGCTCCGGGCCTCGGCCCTCCCACGCGCCCCCTCCTCCGACCTCCTATCGCCCTGGTGTCGGCCCGCGATGACACCGTGTCGACACGCGCCCCTCTAAATTAGTAATGACGCGAGAAGTGTTGCGCGGCCCGCCTCGTTCAAAATTTACGGCACACCTCAAAATTGAATGCGCCCTTTTTATGGTGTACGCCACGCAGCGCGTTAATGGCCTATGGCTTGTAGAGTATTCATGAAAAATGTGCTCGAGCACACGAGAACTAAACGATAAACGCCATCCGGGATTCGCACCAAAAAATTAACCATCAAAAGTTCCCTTCGACATGGAACCGTTCGTTTCCGCTTATAAAATCCTTACGTGGTTAAGCAGTGTTCGGTTGTAATTTCGTGACTCGCCAAACAGTTAAATATATTCGCGTACGATATACACTTAAAGTTATGATACGTATAGGACGGGAAATACCCTCCGCGTACTGTACACACAAGGTCGCCCGGCCCGCGGTACGAAATGTTTGCGAGCGGTGTTTGCCGGCGCTCGCCCGAGCGGACCGCGGCGTCGCGCCGCCCGCGCCCTCGCGGCTGTTTGCCGAGATGTCATAGATCATTTTATTACAGAGACGGCACAAGTGTTACAGCTTAATTACTATCCTGTATAATTTAATACAGAATCATAACAAGAATATTTTTTACGAGAAAAGTATGTCGATTTGAATATTTCAATGCATTCAAATTGTTTGAGCTAACTACAATAATTTTCACAAATCGAGCAAGCGGGAATCGGAACAGTTTTACGTAGCGAGTGAAAACAGGTTGTATTTAAGACGCATAAATGGCACGTCATCTCGTCGCCGCCAGCACGACAAATACCTAATACAATTGTTTTCACATATTTTTGTAGTTTTTTATAGTTATTCGCGTACAAAAAATGCTGCGATCTGTGACACAAGTTTCAATTTGAAAACGTAGGAAATCCGTATAAAATTAAAGAGAAATATCGCGGCCTGATTTGAATAAAATAACATTCTTTACAGGTAAAAACGATACTGATCACACTACATTACAGTGACCCGTCACCCGCACCGCGCTACGTGAAAAGGTCGCGTAACTATTGCGTCATAGTTAACAACGCGGCCGTATTTTGGGCAGAATTTTCTATCGCATGCTTTGTCCAGAGCTTTCCTTCGTTAGATGTACAACGCCTCGTGTTCCAGTGCGAAATAACGCGAATAATTTTGTGAATAAGCTTTTGTCGATGAATTTTAAGATCCATTGTATCGTTAACTAGCAAATTGCTAAGCCGGAAAACTGTGCCTAGTCCTCTGGGTTTCGTTAGAAGTCTGCAGCCCGCGGCTATGCTCATAATAAGCTTCAACATATCAGCTTTCCCTTTTTTAAAATACTTTTTTTTTTTGAAGCATTAAATTATTGGAAAATCTTTCTAATGTTAATAAACATGAAAGTTTAAATGTTTATAAATTCGTTACTTAAACGCGACTGAACACATTTGAATAAAATTTGGTAATGAGATGGACCACGGTCTGGTTCGTCATGTAGAACACTTTTAATGTTGAGATTCGAGAAACAAATTCAAAAGCGGCCATTTTGTTAACAATTTGTCAATAATAAAACACCTGTTTCTACACATACATAAAATTACCTCTTAATAACGTGAAATGGATCATAAAGTTTGTATGCAGAGATCTTATAACCTATATTTAGTCATTTAAAAAAGACAAGTACGTTCTAATTAAATGAATAATGATTTTTTTAAACTTTTGGGAAGCGATTGATTTTTATGCAAGGAAACATTTGAAAACGAAAAACTACGTCACAACCGCTAGGGATTAGAATCAAAGTAGAAAGCGCAACTGGCACCAGAAATGAGAATGGAACCGATGTTGGAACTGAGAGAGGTCTGGATCGAAACCGAGTGTAGTATTCGAATCGTAAACGTTGATGAATTTATAATAATACCTAATTTATCTGTAAAGAAAAAAAAAACTTACAAATAGAAAAATGAAAATTCTCTGTTCATTTGGGCGAAATGGAGGACAATCGCCAGTTATTTCACATAACATTTACAGGATCTAGTCTAATTATCTACGATCTAAAACCAGTTTTCATTGAGCGAACACCGAGCAAATCATTCGCCCCGACAGGTATTGAGCTATCGTCATCGTTCCGAAAGAATACGACATTAGAACCTTTAAGAAGAATATAAACATTTCTAAAGAACGGCAAAGCGTTGGCAACGGCATTGAAGACGCTCATGGGCACCGGTGATCACTTACAAAGTAGAGTTGTTTGCCCTATAGTGAAGGTCGTTCATGATCGTTTTCCCCGCTACTATAAAATAGAAAACCGGTCAAATGCGAATCGAACCCGCGTGAGGGGAGTTCCGTACTATAAATCATCGCATTATTTTTCGATGAAATTATGCGACATATTTCATGCATATATTTTACTTTTTCCCTGCACGGAAATATACATAGTGATCCAATAAGGGTTCCGTTTTTCGCTTTGTTTCAGAGAAGTTTCCAAAAATTTTGCAATCGATTTCATAATAATTTACCAATACGAAATTTTGAACGAGAAGGTATATTCGACCAAATGAGAGCGCCACGAAAGGGTCGTTTTGAATGGCCGCGAAACCTTCGTGTCGGGTAAGGTTCGTCACAATTTTCGGAGTCTAGTTCAGTGCTCCGGTTATTACAATCAAAATGTCTCGCCGCTAGTTTGTTTCTTCAGATGTACTATACCATTACAGGAATAACGAGTACGGGACATTTATAATAAACCAAAATAAATTTTCACCAAAACGTCATCACTACCTACGTGTAGGTACAGGCGGCGGGCGCGGGCGCGCGAACCGTATATTTGACACGGAGGCAAGAGGTCGTGCGGTCGACAAACAACGGCCCGCAGAATGTGTCCGTCGATAAGCGACCGCACGCGCGCCCCGCCGCCCGCCGCCCCGGCGCGCCCGCCCCCCCCCGCGCGCACCCTCATTAGGCCCGCTAACTTCGATAGGGTGTGTGGTAACAAGTGGCGAACTTTTGCCTTTGCACTTTTGAGCCTTTACGTCATCGATCGTCAAATATTTTATATAAAAATTCTACTGTAATTATACTATATCAAATTTACCATTTTCGACAAGTGCTTTTGACAGAACAAAAATCCATTTACGAGACAGTACAGAAAAGAACGAAGAGCCTTGCATTTATTAAAAAGCATCATATTTTCTTTCGAACGCGCTCAAACTGGGAGGTTTTCCATCCACTTTCCATTATCGCATCGATTTCAAACATCACAAACGAGCGAAAATTTCGGCATCGGCGCAATAATAACGTGACGCCGTCATCGAGATGATCTCGCCATGGACCGGGCGATGGACACTTCGACCTATTTTGATAAACCCACCGAGTTCAGCATTTATTACGATCGCTGTCGATGGAGTCCCGCCCGATACACACAGATATGGAGATAGAAACTTAGATAAATAAAATGTTCGGTTTTCTTCTAGTGATCCATTCGATCACTTTAACTTTTGCTTTTTGGTCGCCTTTCATTCGTTCCGACCGGTCCTGTTCGTTGGGAGCATTAATGGTGATTCGATCATGGATCAGGCAGGTCACCGAACCTTTCGGGTGCATTTTCGTTAGCTGCACTTGAAGGTACCGCATAAAGCAGAAGGAGTGAGTGGAGGGTAAAATTTATGGTCCGAAAAAAAATAAACCAGAGTTTTATTTTGTCAATATTTTATGTGCTATTTATAAACTTATAACTTTCTCAAATAAACGGCAGTGTAAAGGAAGATATGTTTTTAAGAGAATATTCTTCATAATGTTTCGATACCGAAAATCACGCTTATTTGTTACGTGTTCTTATGACGTTGTTACATCTGTCGGTTCTATGTCAAGAAGCGACATAAGTTATGTTTGCAGATAAAATCTAGAAATAGTGTGCTATTTATTTTGATGCCCTTCAATGATTTATAAACAAATAAAAGAGATTTTTAGTTTTTTTTCTTAATCTATATACATTGTATAGCAAAGACG
The DNA here is from genome assembly GCA_005406025.1 of Eumeta japonica. Lineage (NCBI taxonomy): Eukaryota > Metazoa > Arthropoda > Insecta > Lepidoptera > Psychidae > Eumeta > Eumeta japonica. The sequence goes on from BGZK01001371.1 coordinate 142,069, forward strand.
CATTTCACAGTGTATTGTGTGATGCTACAGCGACAGCAAAATAAAAAAAAATATATATGATCTCGTCATTTGCACATGTTGGGAGTGAGGAATGCTACGATCAAATCATTTTGTACAACAAACGTATTTTAATTTGTTATTTACCAGATTATACAAAAGATTTAACTAAACTAAAATATTAACTGTTATCAATAAAATTTTAACTATTACCCAAACGACATTACGCTAACGCATTTGTTAGCTACCACTATCGAGGATTTTCGTATAGATAGTAAAGTCGGGCGTCTCCTCGAAACGAAGCTATACTCGTATGATTGCGACCATTAATAAAAAAGACCTGTGCTGTATTATTACAATATTAAAATTTTACTTGTGATAAGAAAAATATCTCAGAACATTATGTGAATCCCCCTGAAGTACTGTCGCAATTTGTGTCAACTTTTTCAGGTCAAAAGGATGTGAACCATAACAGCGAACGGGCAATGTTATTTTATCCCACTAAAGTGTCTTTCATTCTTATATCTCTCACCTTTAAGGTGTTGTCAAATTTTCTACGTACGTCCTACTGAGTAGTAAACATTTACCTGCAACAAAAATTAAAAAAGCAATTTGTAGCGTAACATGAAAAGTTTGCTATTTATAACTCCAAAAATAAATTCGTAATCTATTAATTATACGATCTTATAAAATGCAACAACTTAATACTATCATATCGTAAAATATTTCTAATGTATGTATACATTAGCTTCTATGGAAATGTTTAATGTAGATGAAATCAATTTTTAAAGCGTCATTACAAAGTGTTCCCAGTTCTAAAGTTTTGATAGCACAGCTTGTAGAAGCAAAGCAAAATGTTATAATTACAGTTTATAAATTAATAATAAAAAAAAAAATTGTTGTAATTTTATCTCATCATCGAATCATACAAACACGCATAAAATCTTAATAGGGATGTGTTACCCTGGAGGCTGCTCAAAAAGAAGAACTAGTCGAATCGGCCGTCGGCGAAAGATATTTCTTTGATGTGAAATCACAGCGGTGGCACAAAGAGAAACCGCGCATATCGGACCGAGTCGATCTCGCCGGGGCACCGCGTCCCGTACGAAAATATTGTTAAAAAAGAAAAACAAAAGGACTACTTTATTATACGGGTACGAGGGATATGCCAAGAAAACACTATATACACAAAAATTATAATATTTATTACTAATATCTATCTTTTCAAAGTATTCATCCTGAGCATTTGTACACTTTTCCATGCGTTTAAACCACTCGAAAAATACTCCTGACTACTAGTTTTCAGATACCTCAGTTTCAAAATTATCTTCCTTGCTCTTAAATCTCTTGCCTTTAAATTGTTCTGTAATCTTGGGAGACCGGTAAAAATCACATGGTACTAATTCAGAGGAATGTGGTAGGTGAGGTAAGTAAATATATTTTTTGAATAAAAAAAATCAAGTGCTCTGACGTCGACTGAGTTACATTATTGGAACCGAATTCCCGCCAGATATTCACAAAAGTGAGCATTTTAAATACAAAAAGAAATATCTCAATTTAAATATGTTCTAATTACTTTAAGCATATCCCTCATGTTTCGATCTAATCTCAATATTTGATAATACAGTTCTACGAATAAGTATACGAAAATATATAAAAATATGGTATTAAGATTGATCATCTATCAAATTACATTCGGTCTGCATGGACCCTCATCGCTTTAAATGCACAGTGCAGATATTTTTATCAGACTGGTACTAACAGTATTATTCAGAGGCTTGTTCTGTGTCCTTGAGATTAAATAAAAAATTAAAGAGAATCAAAACTAAAGTCTATTAATTTGTGAAAAAAAATGTTAAAACTTTTTTAATAGTCTTTGATTATTTTTTTAGTTTAATATGACTTTTTTTATGATATATCGTCAGATGACTTGCAACCACACTCAGTTACTTTTAATAATAGCTAAAAAATGAAAAATAATTATTTTTATGTAAATTTAAGACTGCAATTTTTATTCATAACTCAGCTGCTCTTTATGGTTATCTAAAAGAAGTTTTTAATTTTACTTCATTCCTATATTAGGTAAAATAAATATTTCCGTTCATTGTTTTTAAATACTCTATTGTGACTATCAAAAACTTCTTTATTTCCTCCAAATAAAGGATTTTTTTTTTTTAATTTTAACCGCCGGTCGCTAACGCTTTTTACAACGGTCATTAACAGTCCCCAACTTGCATTTGGCCAACATGCAGGATTAAGCTCAGAGCTCCTCGTTCTTAGGTAAAAAGATTGCGGGAAGGGATATCCATCACTTGGATAACACGAATTCGGCACACGACATAACAAACTTCACATTGTTTTCGTACAAAACCTTACATGAAGTAATTTCACATCCAACCGAACAAAATCCTTTTAGGCCGCAATGGCGATGTCGCTTATTGCGGGCGCATAAACATAAAGGCGGCACGGGCAGGACAAACGGCGCACCGCGAAAGCGCGCCGGCGCGTCACCACCGCAAGCGACCTGCGGTGCTCTATATAGAACAAACAATTTTGATCTAGAATTCGCTTTAATGATCGATTCGCAGATCCTTCGTTAGAACCGATGAAATGTGATGTTACATATACGAAAAATTATCTTTCATTACGTCGAAGAATGATCACGCGATGTGACACTGCCGAAAGCCGAGCCGTATGTAAATTAGCCGTTAAATGAAAAACCGGCGGGGCCCCCTAAAGGAGGTCCGTGTCGAGCCGTTTTTCGAATTTCCGGCCGGCGATTTATACCTCTCGCGCCGGGCGCCGATTGTCAGCGACGGGCTTAATTCTTACCTGGGCCCTGCCGGGGGCGGGATTAAAAGGGTGCGGTTTTATCTCGCCCGGACGCGGATCGCCGACCGCCGGCGGCCGCGGCCCGCGCGCCCCCCTCCCCCGCCTCGCGCGCTCGCGAACTATAGGTATTTTTACGACGAACCGTTAATATTTCCTTTTTCTTAAGGTTTCCGAAGTCGACCGGGCGTCGTTGAGTTTTCGTTATAATAAATGACCCTTATCGGTCAGTCTCGTTGAAACTATCTTCGACTGATAAAAAACAAATGAAATTAGTCGAAGATGTTCATTTAGTAGTGTATATTACCAAGACCGCAGCACAGTATGGGAATAACGGTATCATTAAATAGTTTAGCGATTTCTGTCATTGACGTAAGAGCCACAGGCAACGTCGTAATTTGAAAAGAGACAGATGTATAAACTCTCTCCGTCTCATAAATTATTGATAGCATTGACGACTCTAACCGTTAAATATTTAACATAAGCTTTGCCTCCTTGGCTACTAGGTTATTATAAGTGAAAGGCGTTATTCCATTAGTGCCGCAGTGCAGTTTTCTCGGCCTATAAGGATAGACTGTAATCCATTTGATGATTTTTTATAAACCTCGTTTAACGAGGAGGTTCCATAAGACGTTTTAAAATTATCGTAATTACCTACCAACAATTTATTTTATTAGAAATTCTTTAACTTTACGTGTAATTTATTACTTTAGTAATAAAGGATCGGTAAGTAAATCCGTATTATTAATTAAACGATCAAAAAAATTTTATTGAAAAATATTAAAGATCATGGAATAAAATATCATAATCGATTAATACGAAAAAATGGAGTTTAATACGACGCATGATTATATTATTATGAGATATTTTATGTCCAATAAGAGTTATTCGATTATATTATATAAACGTACACAAAGTACACTAGCTTTTGCCCGCGGCTCTGCCCGCACAAAATTAATAATTTTTGGATAAAATTTGCATAAAACCCGGCCCATGTAAGCGTCTATGTCCCGATAAGAATAACTATGCCAAATTCCACTCAATCGCACCTACAGTTTCGAATATCTCGTGATGAGACAGTCGGTCGGTCAGTGGTATTCCGCTTATACATATATGTATAGATTCTTAAAATTCTCGACAGCGTCAAGGAAAGGAAAAACTCCGATAAAGATTTCATACGTGAAATACGAAAGGTGTATCGGAGAGAAAAGCCTGCATGTCCTCGGGGCGGGCGGGTTCGCAGTGACCGCCGCGAAAAGGCAGCCGAACAAGTCGTAAGTACGGGACTCGTAAACAACCCGCCGCTCACTTCAGGTAGAGAACTCGCGGCGCGCGCGCCGTCCTAGTGATGGGCCGATATTCAAATAACGGAGAGTCGAACGTTATCGGCTAGCGATGTGTTAGAGGAAAACGTAGGTACTCGGGCTGAAATTTCGATAGAAAACTGTATTCGTGACGATAACTTATATAAAAATATGAGTGAAGTGATAAATATGAGTGAAGTGATAGTCACGCAAATTTATATCAGTTTATATGCATGTAACTTTATATAACGTTTCAAGCAAACGAGATTAGCTTTAAGCCCTTACGTTATTTTGTGCCACTCGCATGAATTCACAAAAAGATGATGATGAAATTGAATGATACCTTTAGAGTAGACTCACTATTACCTTACCTTACTATTTATTGAAAGTATTAAAAACTATGTAAAAGGATCTGTATATTTTGTAGCGGTCAGGCTGTTAGAGCCTACTTATTTACTTTAGGTATGTACTCTTACATAGAAGTTTACATATAAACCCTTCCACTACATAAAACAAAATCTTAAAACAAGAGTCAGTATATTTGACACAAGCTATTGAAAAGGTGTTTTTTTTTTAACATTTACGTTTCTCTATGCTTAATTTTTAAAGGGTGGCACACATGTTACGTCATAAACGTCGTCTGTACTGTCTTGTATTTTGAAGGAAAACGCGATCGCTGTTCATTGTTTCTTCGATGAAAAGAGTTAATATTTTCGAAGACCTTTAAATATATTTTACGCATTGTGAGATAACGATTTTCTTGCGGACACGAAGGCTGTAATTGTTAGTGTTTCTATGAAAAAAATCCACCTGGTTTGAATGTCATTACATATTTGTATTTTCGTCAGGCAGTCAGTCATCGCTGCTATTTACGAAATAGCTGTAAGTGATACATTGGACTTATTTTTTTCACTATTTACATATAATACTGTAACTAATAGCACCGTCATACAATTTATTATTTTCAATCATACGTAATAAATTTACCATCTCGTCACCTTACACTGGTGGTGTAATGTGTGCATAACACCTATATGCTTACAATATAATGCCCATAAAATATATACCCATAGTCATACGAATGATTTGCTCTTTGATTTTTATTTTCAAACGTTGATCCTACGCGACGAAATATTATAACATATATCGACTATATACGGATATTTATAGTGCTTCAATGTAACTCTTCCTTATAAAATTATTAGGCGTAATATTTTCGAGTTTAAATTTTTAAGTAAAAATAATAATTTTATCGATAGGAATGAAAATCGTCCGACAGGACGTCCTTAATCCGCGGCGCAACATCGATAATTGAATTAGCGCGTTCTCGAACGGCTCGGAAGGGGCCGATAACATTTATTGCACATCACTGAGCTCCCTTCGCGCGCGAACAAATTCAAGACATTCGAGAAACGCGCGCGAACAACAAATAACCAACCCCTTGCCTTATAATCTCTAGACACTCTCAAAAATTTACTAAGAAATCGACTCGAAATCTCTTCGAAGAGGGCACTTCATCATCAAATAACCTTACGTTCCACCGATGAACATAGGTCTGTCGTAAAATAATCATTCCGCTGAGCAGGCACGTTTGCGATTGCAGAAACATAGCTCTAGACATTTCAATATAAAATTAGCAATTTGTTAAACACTCGGCTTATATTAACGTTCATTTATAAACGACGCTCTTCATAAAACTCCTTTTATTTACACAAGTTGAAAAATATCGAAAATTTTCAATGTCTAATAAATTCTTAAGGGTTCGATGGTATTTATAACGTTAATAAGCAAAATATTTGAATTAAAACATGATGAAGACATCTAACTCCCTGTGAAACTGATTTAAGCACACTGTTAAAATACACTGACAAAACACTACTGTGTAGAAAATCGAAACGATTAAAGCTATATGCATATATTAATACTAGCTTTTGCCAGCAGCTTTGCCCGCTTTGACACAATATATATTTTTTTTTGTATAGGGTTTGCACTCGTCCTCTGTGAGCGCTTACGTTCCGAAAAGAGTAAATATGCCGAATTTCAAGTCAACCGTGCCTATAGTTACGGAGATGTCGTGATGAGTCAGTCAGTCAGTCAGTCAGTGATATACTATGTATAATATGTGCCTTAATATCACTGTACGGATATTGATACACGCCCTATCAAAATAAGTGTATTGATATATGCTATCAATATAAGTATTCCGTGTTTTGCACATGTATTCATAATATCGAAATGTAAGGCGAGACCCGGTTAGGAACCAGCAAGGAGAACAAGATTAGAATCGGTAGTCGGATTGATAGTGTATTCGTGATTTAACTACATTGGGAACGATATAATAGATGAAGGAATTCAATTCATATGCATACGAACGAAGTGGCAAGCTAAAGCAAATATCTATTACGTTCAATAAATATAAGCAACCCCTTCTATGAAAGTATTACATCATACATGAAAATTTTATACATACTTGTCTCTGTTATTTGTTACACGATTTGAGCGATTCTAGTGGGTTTGATAAAAAAAATCTTGCTTCTCGACGGTACACACGTACATCATATTACGTACGCTGCGTGGATAAGCCGATGTGTGTAAAGTAGGCGGTGGGCGACATTTGCTGACTGATACTTTCAAGCAGACAAAACCAAAACTGAACGCAGCATAATGGACAGAACACCTAGTTCACACGTGTGTCACTCGCATCGCTCGGCGGCATCCCCTTTCAGGACGCTTTGTCCCGGAGCCGACGAGGGGTGAAACCGGGGTGAATTAAAGGATGGGTGGGCCGCAGGGGGGGCGCGCGGCCCGCGGGAGGGGCGGAAGTGTCGTGCGTGCGATTTAATTCCATCGTCTCGGCCCCGGGCCCGGCTGGCGGCGGCTTCACTGCAGTAGTGCTACCTATCGGTATTAAGTTTATTTATTTCATCGTATCGATGTTTTGTGATTTTGTAAGGAAAATTATTTTAAAATAGGGTAAAGCAATTATTTAGTTTCTAGCCGTTTGATCATCTTACAAAAAGCTAAAATTTATCGGAGGCATTACAGACATTAAATTGTAAAAATCAAAAATACAATTCATACAGAACAAACGAAATTGAAATACATTTAATTTTTATGGGTAACATAGCTATAATTAAATAAAAGCAATTTATGGACTAAATATATATATAATAACCCCTCTATTTTCACATAGTCGATTATTGACATACGAATCAATTTAACTCCATTCGTTTAAGAATATCTCTTAAACATCGATATCGATACTCCAGAACGTGGACCGCAACGTCCCTAGGGTTCTCGGTAGAGCGGGCTCGGTCGCGTCGGCGCTCGTAAAGTAGCGCGACCTCAGGTGATTCCGCCGGCGCCGCCACCGGCGCGCGCCCCCCGCCCGCCGCGCCCGCGCCCCGCACGCTTTTATAACCACGTATCCGCGTCAAAAATATTCAAAAAATAAAAGCCACCGATTTTTCTCGGCTCGTGTACACAAAATTGACAAAAACGTTTTCATATTATGCCTGTGTTACTTTTTTGTAAATGTTTCATGAAAATAATTCGCTAAGACGGGTCCAATATTCGGACAATATTACTTATTTTTCAAACACATTTTTTTTTTAAACGTTGTCCCGGTCGCTTTGGTATCAGTACATAGTTGACTAGATCATCACTAACATTGTTGATAGTAAAATTTGTTAAAATTTCATCAACAAAACAAAAGTTCCAAGTTTTACATAACACTGCATACATACAAAAATTATATGTAGTAGCGCTTGGCCATGTAATAAGCTTATTGCTTAACATGTCAATATTTCACTATAGCCTTAGTACGGAAGGATTTAGTATAGAAAGGAAGGTCTATGTAAACTAAGCTACTACAAAAATCCGTTACATAGATCTCCACAATTAATTATCCACACTTTTAGTAACATTCGAAACCGTATATGTAGCGCTGTAAGAATCAATGCCGTCGCCGCTGTAACAGTGAGTTTTCTTTGGCGTGCGATATTTTGCCAATAGGGGGCGTGTAGTGATCCCAATTAGTTTCTGGGAAAGATTTGTCAACAAACATTACCTATAATTTGAAATTTGATAACTGAATTTACAGGTGATATTATTGATATCAAATATAGCTTTTTTTTTCAAACTTAACCTAAAGTAAATAGATAATAACGAATTTGTTCAATTTCGTTTCGAGTTTATTCGAAAGGTCAAAATTTACACCATGTGATAGACAGATAAGGCTCATTCAGGTTGCGATATTTTTGTAATTATCACATTTTGAGCTGCACGGACTGTGTACAACCACGGAAGATCTAAGAAATTATATAAATGTTTGTTCACGATAAATAAATGTATGTACACTGTGTAAATAAATAGTTATATATAAAGAACTCTAAGGTGATAACCGCCAAGATTGGGAACATTACTTACAACCTAATTTAACAAAAACAACTTTATTTATCCTAGTAATATCATAAATGTGATAGTTTGTATGTTCGGAGGTTTGGATGTTTGTTACTCGGTCACGTTTTAACCTGTATAATATAGTTTATACATCAGAATAACATATAGGCATCAATTTATAAACGTACTGATCTATGTTCACGACGTTATTTGCGTGATGGCAGAACGCATTCTTCGCTTACGCCAATTGGCTATCGGTAGCAACAACGATCAGAAATGATTCAAGCTCGATATCGGGCCTGTATCGAAATCGCGAGCGGGATCGGGATCAGGAACAAGAGCGTAGGTGAGATCGTTTCGTAACGAAAATATTTGCGGAGTTACGCGTGTTTTCGGTGTAAGAATACGGGTTTTTCTGGTACTGAATCGAGAATGGGACTGAAATAGAGATCATGATTGATAACGTCATCGATCGATGTAGAAGATGGAAGATGTCGACCATGACCGCCGAAAGCGGGGCTTAATTATGTGTATATTTAAAACGGAATCTAGTTCGGGCCGAGGATTGGAATCAAAAGCGGGGCCAGGACTGAAATCGAAAGCGGGGATAATATTGGAATCGTGGTTTAGTCATCGGAGTGATCGGTCGATGTAAATGATGAAAGATTTGATGTCCGCGCGGCCGGAGCCGCGGGCGAAAGCTAGTATGAAATACATTGAAGTATATTTGTAACAATTAGATACTACAAAAACAAAATAATTTCAGATAAAGGCCACCACCAGTCAACCAATGGGGCGATCTCGTTCGAAGCAACAGTTGTTTAAAGTTGTCCCTGAGGCACGGAGCGAGTTGTTTATAACTCAAGTTAAAAAATCTCATCTGTCAGAGAGAATCCATTCCGATTCCTTGTGTTTCGAAAGCGACCCACCGGCGCTACCACAAGAAAAATATACATTTGAAAATTTGGTTGCCTGTAAAGTCGGTATACGGGCGAAAGTTTTACGTGACAACGACTTTGAATGGTAAAATCATTTTAATGTGAATATTCATTCGTATAGTAGGAAGAAGGATGAAATAATAGTAACAATTTAAAACATTTATTTATACAAAGAATTATATTTAAAACATTAATTTATACAAAGAATCTCGCACTGAATTTCATATTAACAAAATTTTATTTTACCTTTACACATACATACGTATTTATATACAAATATACATACAATAACTTGCAATACATTTGCAAGCTATGCACTAATTCTCTAGTGCTGCGCGCGCGGCAGACCGATCATAGTTGAGTGGAGAGAGACGGCATTCGGCGGGCCTCTCGTTCGGTGACTCATCGTTACGTTACCGAGCGTTACACTTTTCATAAGTGACTCCCAGCCGCAACCTAATTTAAGACGTTGTCACGTCAAAAAATAAATACAGTGGAATCTCAATAACTCGAATGTCAAGGGGAATGCAAAAAAAATCCTAGTTAACTAGTTTTCGACTTAACAAGAACTTCGAGATACATATGACTGTGTCGACAAGGAACAAACATAACGTTCACAGCTGTGTTACTTAGAAAGTTTCATGAATGTATTCAGTCATTGCATGTGTACAAGATAAAAACAATAAGATTAGAAGCCCCGAACCCGAACATTCATTTTGGAATTTATTGCTATTATTTCGGGGAATTCCAAGTAAGACGTCATTATATTTTACCAATTACGACTTACGGAGTCTCCTTTTTGAAATTCGAGTTATAGAGTATAAATATGTATTATCAACACTTCGTAGGGAAATAACATTTTGTTTGATTTATAAAGTGTAAATAATTCGAAATACCGCTTATTAGGGGTTCATCGGAAGGGAATGGCAATTTTTTTCGACTTACTGAGGATTTCGACTTAACGAGGTTCGAGTTATTGAGATTCCAATGTAGTTAACAGAGTTTGAATTTAGATTGCTAAAGAGAAATTCATCGAGCAACTCGTGGTTTTAACAAATGATAGGCATAATTGAAACCAATCGGGTTAATTCAACCAATATCTATATTGGTTACAGAGGACATTGATGCGCACAAATAAATTACGTTGTTCAAACTTTCGGTTGCAATGACCAATTTTTTTCTTTCAGTGCATGCGCCCTCGTATGTACCGACAACATGACACGGCCCGCATGCCGACGGCGGTCGGTTAACCGAAAACGCCCCGGCCGACCGCAAATAGCCGCGGCGGCGCTGCCCTCGGTCGGCCGCCCGCCGCCCGCCGCCCGCCCGACGCCGCGGCGCGTTCACGACCAGCCGGGTCACGTTCATGGCGCCGCCCCGCACGCTCGCCGCGCACGAGGCGATAATCGTTATTATTGGAGTCGTCCGATAATTATGCGAGTGAAACGTACGCCGGTTTCAATTTTGAAACTCTTGCCGCCGTTCGATATTTGGTATAATAAAAAATCGATTTCTTTCTCTTATACTCCATGCTCATTTTTGATTCAACATATGTGCGTTTGTATTTTTGTCGCACTGTATATAGATGAAACGGGGTATCGTCCGTTTTATTCTCGAGAATATGCATGTTCACGACCTTGCCGAAGGTATGTGACCGTACTGGGATTAAAAAGAGAAAAATACTATCGAATACGTCATTGGAATGTGAAAAGAAAAATGCTATCGATCTGTTATAGGTCGATGTGCGGGTCCTTTCTAAGGTCTAAAAACGAACTGCGAAGAAGAGAAAGCAAAAAACCGGCCAGTGCGACTCGGAATCGCAGACGAATAGTTCCGTACCACCGTACAATATTGAAGGCTGTTTACTTTTTAAGAGTAATAAATGACAAAAGGATTTTTAAGATCGAACAAAAATCGCCGATAAAATGCATTTCTTGTTTTAATTTTATATTCGAAATTTTCACACCTTCCGTTTTATGAAATTTACGTATCTCGTTTTTTTATGTAATACTATTAATACATGTATATAACTTTTACTCTTACTAAATTTACGTAGCTCTTATTTTTACTGCTTTTACGTAATGCTACGTATATTTAGATATTTTTATTTTGTACCACAGAGAGGTATAATATTACTACATTTACGTAACTTCTACTCTAACTACAGTTCTATAGCTCTCATTTTTACTACAATTACGTACGTTACTTTCATCACATCTGTGTAGTCTGTGTAATACTTACTATTATATCGATGTACCTCTTATTTTATTACTTTTACGTAGCACTCGCTGTAACCACTAGGGAATGCTATCCCGATCTCGGTCTCGCTGGATCTCTACATCAAGAGATCTCGTGTCATTTTTCGAGATCGATCCCGTAGCATAATGTGACGAGATCTCGCTCGAGATCGACGAAATTGCGGTAGTACTCGGCGACGCTATACCAGTCCACACGGTGGTGACTCAATGCGCGGGCGCTGCTCTGACTGACTGACTGTGTGACGTGATGGTCGAAGCGACAGCAACCCTGATTGCTCACGAATTTTGGCGTTGGAAGTTGATTAAGACAGATAGATTAAATGCTAAGTGAAGTGAGCGAGCGGGAGATATCCGAGTGCGTGCAGGCACTTGTTTGTCCATAATTTTGTTATTGTTTTAATTATGCAGTTGTATTCGTTACTTTGTTTAAACTACGCACGTCCAAGGGAGTGAATTAAACATAATTTTGGATTATTACAAGCATTCGCTTGTTAATACTTCAAAAATGTCTATCGACAATCCAGATCAGGTGTATGTGGAATTTAATAGTCGCTTGCCGGTATGGAGGGTACTTCAAGAAGACAGTGAATAACCTGACAGCACTCTTAATATCCTTTGTTATTTAAGAAGTTATTTCCGAAATCTAAATGTGGAGGTTTTTTTCCTCATTTGACTTTGACTAACATTGTTATTATTTTTGCTATCATTATAAAAGATACGGGTAATTATTTTACAATAAACAACATAAAAGTGAGGTACTTATACTAGAGAATAAGTGGTTTTTTTTTTATTTAATATTGTACCTAAACCACTAAAGCAGTTTTCATCGTTTTCATTCGTCCGAACTACCCAAACGATATTTTTTTCCAAAACTATCCGAGATGTGGAAAATGCCGAGATCCCGAGTCGAAACTGCGTTCACGAGCTACCACACCCGTATTTATGATACCGGCGGTGAGTTCGTTCGACTCCGTACAGCCCACGTCAGGTTCTCCGCCGGCGTGCTCGCGTCGCCGATCGCCCGGCCCGTAAAATATTCCGCAGGGGGCGCCCCGGCCGTGCGCGTAATTAGGGCGCCGGGGCCCGCGCCGGCAGTGATCGAGTGCCGGATGTATAACTACGGCGCCGGAGTCGCGCGGCGCAGCTAAGGACGGTAGTGCGGCGCCGCATGCCGTGCGGGACCTCGCAAGAATTAAAGTAGGTATTTTCAATGCATATATATATATATATATATATTGTATACTAGCTGGCCCGGCAGACGTTGTTCTGCACTTTCTTGTAGGTGACCTGCCCGTATAGTAATGCCCGCAGCTGCACCAACATGAACGTAGAATTATTTTTTTCTTTTGTATTGATCGATGTCAATTTCATTCCCAGTTCTGTTTTTGATTCCGATCCCAGTCACACTTTTCGATTCCGATTCCGTCCCAACACTCGACCACATAGTGGAGTTCTCAATTTTGGTCCCGGTCCCGTTTTCGATTCTGCACTCCGTCCCGCTTCTAATTCCCATTCCACTACCAATCACAGTTGCGATTTAAATGAAAGCGGGGTTATTAATAAAGGCGGGGCGGGGGGTTAATCAAAATAAGATATAGGTAATATTGCTTGAGGATTGTATAACTTTCTATGAATAAATGAATTTTTAGAATCAATGTAGAAGTTCGGTTCAATAATATAAATGGTCAAAATAGGGGACAAATCCTAAAAGGTATAATACACGAAACATTAAACATCCCAGTCACACTTTAAGTTTTGATTTTGTCTCTACACTTGTTTTCGACCCCAGTCCCATTCTCAATTTCAGTCCAGGTCCCGCTTTCGACTCTGATTCTGGTTCCTTTCTCGATTTTATTTTCAGTCCAGCTTTCAATTCCGATTCCTCTACCTGGTCCAGTTCCAATTTGAACCAAGCCGAGGGCAAATACTAATATCAAAATAAGATAAGCAGCCTAATTTGGTTACGAATAGTGTAAACATCAACCAATGAAAGAATTTTTAGAATCGGTTCATTATTTCTAAACAGTAGTAGTACAAACACACGGATTAAACCGGGGATAGAAGCTAGTTTTTTTATTAGAAACCTTCCCCGGAATGCTTAGAAAATTTTACAAAAATTCCACCGTAATCAGAAATTAATGTATTAGGAATGCGTAAAGGACAAACATGCATACATTGATTTTTATTCAAATAGATAGCTGTCGCCTGCGGCTAATCTCCTGTGAACATAGAACGGCTTCCTACAGTTTTACTCAACTGATGGTGCCGTATCCCTTCATAACTCCGGATCCCGCTCCTCGTATTGATTTCGTCTCGATCTAAGTTTTTTCTCACTCTCTATTCCGGTGCCGCTTTTAATTCAATTCTAATAAATTATCCTATTTTTAAGGGTTTTGCTCAAGAAGGGGCCCTAAAAAATATCGTAATAAAAAGTATCATAAGTGTAGCCCAGTAAGCTTCTCTACCTTCCAGTGAAAGTCGCATCATGATCTTTCCAGTCCTTCCGAAGATGTCTCGTACAAACAGACAGACAGACAGATAGAAAGGGTTATTTTCTTTCATACAAACCTTGTCCTCATAATAATGAACACAAAAAAGAAAGAATTATCCAATTTGGTGCAGTCGTTCAGAAGTGATTAATTTTTTTTTTTATATTTTTAGATATTAAACTTCTATATATTTTGTAACGGTATGTGTGAAATTTTGATAGGCTTCGAGCCCTTTCCGTAATGAGTTATTTTTGCAAGAGAAATAATGACCTTTTATCTAAAGCGTATCCTTAATTATTTCTAATATTATTATTTCGAGATATGCTCTCCGATTTGGTAATATCAAAATCCCCTAATGCTTTACGACAATTGCGGCCAACGGTACCCTTCAAATCAAGCCCTTAGCAATGGGACATTTCAGAGCTCTGTACTTATTTACACTGCGCATTTGATAAGTACTCTACGCACAAGTGTAGGATGCTGTGGACGCCCACACTAATCACGATAAGTACTAGCGCGAACTTTGACTAAACGCTGAAACAGTATAGTTGTTTAAATACGAAGATTAATTGGAGGAAAAAAATCTCATATTCTCTAGTTTAAATTTTGGTTTATGAATTTCTCAGCCAATATCTTATTCAAGATTATATGTAACGTCTATACATACATATTATTTATTTATCTAAAACATTTTAGTGACTCTCCGAAAGCTAAAGCAGTTTAAAAGCTCTCATGGGTACCCCGCAACTTCCGATAGATTCCAGTAAACAACGAGCAACGTGCAACTAATGGTCTGCAATTATGCCTGTTAGTGTGATGGTTATCAGTAATGAAAGATATTATCTATTTTACAGAGAGATTAAAAAATCGTTTATTGTACGGCTACTAAATTAAAATACTACAAAATTTCGTTGAAATGTATTCACCTATAGGTACATCGTGAATATTCACATAATACAGAAATTACAGGAAGGGATTTGTCCACTTTATGATATGATTTAAAAATAATAATGCAACATGTGGATGGTGGTATCAGAAACTATACATACGTCCCGTACGCACAGGTACGTAGCGGCACGAGCCGTCAATGAGTGAGCGCCGCCCGCCCGCGCCGCCGGTAATCGCTAGGGCGGGATTACTTTATCCGCTTTCGCGAGAGACGCGAACTTTTGTTCGAAAATTCGACGCCTATTTTTTTTCGCCAGATTTCAGCGAAAGATCCGCCCGCCCGGGGCCCGCGGACGCGCATCAATCACCTATCAACGCTTAGAATCGATCACCCAGTTGTTAGAAAGCGCGAGTGCCGATTTCACGCTGGATTAATTTAAATAACTTTGATTTATTCCATCTGGATTACCGATTAGGAAGTTTCGTTAACTTTTCCTTCGGTGTTTAAAGTTACAAACCGTTCGTTTAACATTATAAATTCACTGCGTGCGTTATATTTTTTAATCGAATTGATGTACTCGTATAATCCGATTTATATTTTGTACTATTTCTAATTAACCGCCGTCCGTGCAGTTCGTTGGATCCGATCGATCTTCCAAATAGACGTGGAAATTAATGACTCTCTCATTTGTAATTTTTAATCGGCGCCCCCGTTTCCGCCCCGGGCGGCGCGGCCGCGGCCAAGAATCCCGTCAAGTCCAGCATATTTCCCGCCATTACGCCGAAGCGCAGCTAAATTCGTCAGGACCGTGCGCCGTAGACGAATCAATCAATCAACCGGGGCGCCGCCGCCGCCGCCGCGGGGAGACGCGGGATAATGAACGGGGCGTCGTTAGAGGGCGCGCCATTACCCGCCGCCCGCGCCGCCCGCGCCGCCATTTGCCCGGCCGGCGCGGCACGCCAGCCGGCGCCGCGCGCCGACGACGACGGAATTTCCCGCTTGATTTTGCTCGATTTATTTTTGTCCATATTTTTTAGGGTTGCGTCGCTTAATCAATCCATATTTTTAGAATCGAAAATAAGTTTATTGTCATAATCATTATAATAAACAAATGCAAAAAAGTGCTTTTTAACATTCGTTGCATAGTTTATACTAAGTATATAATACTTACATACTTACTCTACAATAATACATAGACAGATGCTTTTAGAAAATGATTCGCCAAGTCGCTTGCATCGAAACAAACTCAAGGTATATTCCTCTTTATTTGTTCAAAATAACGAACCAGTGTTTCGAACGTAAAAAAAACCATTATATGTTTTTTTTTTTTTGCAAAGGAATAAACGAAGGAACGGCTAACTTAGATATACGTGACATTATAAAGAAAGGCGAACAAAGAAGTGTCTTTTCTGCAATCGTTTAGTCTTTCATGTGAATTTCCTAATATTGAGAGCGCCTCGCCGCCGCGCCGCCGCCGCCCTCGCCGCCGCCGACGCCCGCCCACGGAAGTGTCAACTCGTCTCGAAACAGGATATAATATTATAGAATTTAAATCTTCTTTTTTTTTGCCTTTTTGAAGAATGGCGACTTTCAGCCATTTTTTATTAATTTTACAAAGAAAAGAACATATTACATGTACCTAATGATAGACTTTGGAAAAACAAAAACGAATTCACAGCTCATTACTAGAATTAGCGCCGATGGTTTGAAAAAAAGTCTTAATGCAAGGGCTGCGACTATTAGGTGTTCAAGTAAATCCCTGATCAAGTGCACGCTTTCGTTTAACTGAAGTAAACATGCAAAAAAATATAAACAAATTTAAAGTAAGTATTGCTTCTCGAAATAAATATCCTCATATGATAGAATCGTTACAATTAGATTTTTCTATTTGGAAATAAGCAACTCCGTTGGCTCTGGTATTCTTTTAAAAGTATATAATTTTTCCAGAACCTACATCACAACTCAAAAATTACAATTCAATCATTGTTATTCAGAATATTGAGAAATTAGGAAATGTTAATTTATAAATGTCGTTGGAGCTTTCCTTCATCGCAACTAAGCTACTAAAGTGAATACCGCGAATAAAACTACAAATTCCGTAGACAATTTTTTTTTTCTATACGTTTACCGGAGCTTTCTAATTTCTTTTGGTGGTTTTGGTCTCATAATCAAAACTGAACTCTGTTAATATGAGTTTGTTGCCCGTCTGTCCGAGTACGAGGGCCTTGTGTACATCGGCCCGGTGGTATTTAGACGCTAATTAAATGTATTGCCATTACGGAAAAAAAAAACTGAAATTTGTCGAGTGAGTTACCGCTTTAAAAACGTTTAAATGATAATACTATATCAATAAAAGGGAACACTGCGATGCGATCTACGGATGGATTTCGAAAAACGAGATGCCCTAATTTGATCTTCTGAATTGGCTATTAGAAGAGACGTGTCTAACATGCATTGCTCTTATTGATTTAACGTCATTATTTTCTTACATTTTCCTTGAAAAAATATTGTATTTTATGCATTCGACGGTGCGGCAGCCGTGTGACGTCAGAGCCCACGTGAAAACAATGGAGGCACTTCTGTACGTCTCTTAACGAAAAGAGAAACCTTCCGACTATTTTTTCTCTACCAAGGATCAATGTTTGTACAGGAAGGTACTTTTTTTTTGAGCATCCGTTAACAAATCATCGAATCTACTTTTGTTAATATAAAAAAGGATTTTATACATTAATTATACTAGAATGTTAACAGCGCTGCGCTATGACCTATGCATAAAGTATACGAAACTCGCAAAGTCTGTCAAGGGCGGATCTAGGGGCGTCATGGGGGTAATAACCCCACCCTGAGATGAGTTTTAATCTTGTTACTGTGATTGAACTGAGACTGATGCCGACTGGACATCCCTCAGTCGAAGTCTGGATTTGCCCTAGATGTCCGATTAAGATTTTTCACGCGATTGACATATTTTTTTTAATCCGTAACCATATTATCTGGCCAGGTTATAGGAAATAATTTGTTACATAAAGTAACGGACGAAATAAACAGTGACAACAATTATGAAGCAAGTCGGAAAAAAAGACGCTTTTGGAGCAATTAAATGGCTTATACGATGAGTAAACGATAAGAGATACAGCAAATTAATATACTACGTAGTTGTAGACTTTAAAGAGACATACAAAAAATCCAGCACGACACTAAGACTTATGTTATCTATTTACATAAAAAAAAACTCAATAAATAATTCTGTAGTCCACACGTGCGAAGCCGCAGGCTCAACTAATCTTATCACACGCTGACAATAATAGTTTACGAATTTTATCCGTAAAGACTTTAATATAAATGCTATTAAAATACATAAAAGCAGTCTACCAAAAAAATATTAAATAACATGCCGTGCAACAGGTAAGTTAACTTCATTAAGAAAACTGATTTGAATGAATTAAATGCGGAAATTTCAATATGTGGTATTGACGATATCTATAGTAGTTCGCGATTTTTGTGTTGCAGCCAAGTTGGCCACAATTCGTGAAATCCGTCTCTAGCAACTAACCCAAAGTTAAAATACTATCTATCAATTTGATAGCTACTGAAAGATGTTTCAATCTGAGCTGTCTTTCTTATCCTTAGCTAATCAGAAAGCAGCGAAAAATAAAGTGGCTCGAGAAAAAATACACAAAACTATTTAGGTAATATATTAATTGTACAAAAATATTTCTTATTACAAGATTTCACAGTTTATAAAGAAAAGCATCTGACATATGTCGACGGATGATAAATGTCGAACTTGAAGTAATACTATTAAGTGTTCCTTAAATCCATCTGTATACATACAATTCTTTTCTAATAACTAGCATGGATGCTAGTCCTTTAATCCACCATATTGGTATTGGAGTTTCGTAAGTTGAATTAAAAATAAGTATTGCACAGCCACAAACAATATCAGGTGAGAGTTTGTACGAAGGCTTGTTAAGGTGATGCAGTGATAAACTATTAATTTGAAGAGGTGTGTAGCGCCCCTCAAACCGCGTACCGCGATACTGCATATTAAACACGGGGGCGTCATTTCTGAAGGTCGTATCCAACAACATAGTTTTTTTTTCGATTAAAATAAAAACCAGGATCAATTTAAAAAAAATCAACTGGTATTTTGACATGTTTGCATAGATTAATCTATGTAGAAAATTTAGAGCCTTAAATCGGTTCCGTTTGCACGTAAAATTTAAATCTCTGTTTTAAAAGAAGTAATTTTAATGTTTTTTTCTATCTTAGAAAAAATGATAAATTATGCAAAGGCAATTGACAAATCAAAAACAAAAATATGAATATTCAGGCCACCAAAAATTCTTTCAAACGTTTTTTTTTTATTTTTTAAGAAAATTTCCAATTCGTCACCTTAATTTTCTTGGCTGTGTATTTTGATGTACTGTAGGTCTAAGGTGCCATAGTTCGTAAAAACGCCTCCTTATCTTTTGTTAAACACATTTTTTTTTCCAAAAAATATTATTGAGGACCAATTTAAATTGAAAAGAGATATCAAATTACTTAAAATAACAAAAATATTAAACTATTCAAGTAAATTAAATATACTAAGGTAATAAATACATTACTTGAAATGGTTTTCCAAGTTAAACTTTTTATGAAAAATAAACAATTCCTGTTGAGGGTAGAGGTGAACCGTATACTGTAACGAGATATTATAATGGCATTAATGCAGGTACGAGTGTACGTAAAAATTAACATCACATTGCGGAACATCTATACACGAATACCGTCAGCACTTGGCCAGGTTTTAAAGTAAAACTTCATTTGAGGCATTTTGTGACTTTTGCTGGGTGGCAACTCAATGCTTCTATCGTAACGGAAGTATAAAACTTAATGGCTATGGATCGTTTTTTTAATAAATGGCTGTGTCCGCGGCTCCATCCGGGTGGACATAGAATGGATTCGCTAATTTTTTTTATATGGGACGATCTCTCATTATTGATCCTTAAATTATTGATTTTTGGATTAGTGGTAACGTCGGTCACAACTAATACGTCTTATTTCAACCGCGCGCAAAACTTACTGTACGCCGACACATTTTTTTTTTGGTTTCGCTTTACGTATACTGCACGGTTACGCAATAAAAAGTTATGACTCACGGCCGTTCAATATCCGGATGATTTATTAACCACAGCCGCGATCAGCGCGCGCGGTTCCCCCTCGTCCCGGCGCCCCGCGGTCACCGGCCGCAGGCGCTCGCGCAGCGGACCGGCGGCGCGGGCCGACCATGGGGTACTCCTATCCTCCCATATGTATTGAACTGCATAAATGTAATAATACAGAATATTTTTCCTTTGAAGTTCTCGTCCAATCGATCGATAAGATTTTCCGTGTACGCACAGACGCCCCAAATCAAAAAGTATAAAACGTGAATATTGTTAAATAAAAGTAATAAGTAAATACAGATGAAGAGTCGTATGTTATTCTTTGAGCGTCGATTTTTTTTTTGTGGCCAGATTATATGTGACTTTAATGAGGGACAGTAAAAATTCAATTATAAGTAACAGGATGCATAACGGCTTATAAAAGAGGTTCTCTACCATTTGCTCTTTCGAGTGTACAAAGTAGGAACGAACAAACTTTAATTTGTAGCTAAAACGTTTGAGGCACAAAAAGTGGCTATTTCACTTCGAGTGTAAGATTTAAATTACGTCAATTTCTGGCTAAAGGTCGCACGAAAAGCGGTTGCCTCTACACTCCCGTCACTCCCTAATCCAGACTAGAATCTACACTCCCCCATATAATTACGCTCCTTTCGATGTATCAGGACGTGTCCCTTTCAGTCATTGGGACTGGCTGAAGGTTGAGAGAATGATGATGATGATGATGATCAAGTTTAAGATTTAAATGACGAAAATGATATAAAATTTTGCACCTGGTTTTCACCTTATTAAAATTCTAAATATAAAATAAACCATATAGAATCAGGTTTCCTAGCATAGCTCGGATAAATGTAATAGCGGCCAGATCTGCACTGAAAAATCGTGCCTGGTCTAAGAAAACGCGTACCGCGGAAGATAGTGAACAGGGAAAAGCTCTCAGGGCCGCCGCGTGCGCGTAACGCGCGCCCAAAAATTACGTGTAATAAGTGGGTGCCAGCGGCGCGGGTGCGGCCGGCGCGGGCGCCCACACGGCACGATCCTAACGAGCGACCGTCATTATAACTGAATTATGTAGGGTTACGGCACGGCGCGGCCGGCGCGGGCGCGGCGCCGGCGCGGGCGACGCGGGGCAGCGGCTAATGTACCGGAAAACACGAGCCAACTTGCGCTAAAACCACTCCGTGGCGTGTCTTTGTTACTCATCGGTTCCTCGCTTCGGTCACGGGATGATTTAGAGTTAAAGCGATTAATTCACGTTAATTGACGCCCACGCTAATAATTGTCCGCATTATAAAGCACGGCTCGGGAGCGGGTAATTAGTAGAGAATTACGGACACACGTCGTTTAAATGTGGTTTTTCTATTGTTATATGTAAGGTGCAAATTAATATGTTGTGATTCAGTTATATTACAAACAAAAATATTATGTTATAAATTCTTAATATTGTCGATGCATACATACTATATTTTATTAGGAAGCACAATATTAAGCAATCAAAGTATTTTATGTGTTAATTTTAATATATTAAATTTAATGAATGTTTATTTTGAATTAATCGTTCATATCCATAAAATAAATGTATAACATCTGATACACATTATAAAATAATCGAGTTTTATTATTACTGTGAAAATAAATTTAAACTGAAAATATAAAACAATAAAAGCTTTTTAAAGTACTACATGGATGCAGCGTATAATCTGATACTTTAAGAAAAACTCACGCCATTTTTTTCGTGAGCTATTCCAAACACATAATAATCTTATGTTAAATAATTCTCATAATACCTGCCTTTTATTAGCTGTTCATTTATATAACGCTCACATCGCTACGATTTTACTCTAGAGCGTAATAAGTATGCCGGCATCGCGCGTCTGCCGTCCTGTTCGGAGCCGGCGGCGCGGCGTCCCGGGGCGGGCGCTCGCTTTGTCACGGCGGGCGGTTGGCTGGCTGATCACGCGCCCCGGCCCCGGCCCCAGGCGCGCGCCCGGCTACGCGCCCCGCGTGCCGCGCGCCGCCCGGCCGGCGGCCTTCTCGTCCGCGGGAACTTGTTCGCGCGTGATAAATCTGCGGCGAGCGCTCCG